>VWZT01001559.1:0-92634 GCA_013397055.1 Pachycephala philippinensis
GAATGAGCCCGGTTTGAACACGAGAACACTGGGTGTGGGCTTTACTTAAGCTCTCCAAACGCAGCACTTCAGCCTCTCTTTGTGAATCCCAAAAATTGAACAAGTGAGTCTGGTTCTGAGCTCCCAAAATACAACTGAAGGTCTCTGTGAGCCCAAAGCTGCAGCACTTGGTCTCAGTTCCGAGCCTCCAAACGCAGCGCTGGGCCTCTGTGAGCCCCCGCAGTGACCCAGGGGTGGCTGAACCAGCCAGCAGCTCCGCACCAGCAGCAGGATCAGGAGGGGAAGCAGAGCCGTTTTCCTGGCTCTTAAGGCAGAGCATACAAAGCAGGATGGTCGGGGGAAATGCCACGTGTGAAAACCAAGCAAAATTTGCTTTTACATCAGTTTCAGTCGGGACTTCTAATTTCTTGTGATTTAAACATGGTTATATCATCCGAAGTCCCTTAGGAAACACTTCTCTGTGCTGCCTGTCCATAGGCACAGGGAAACCCATACTGCTGCTTCCCGGGGAATCTGAGTTTGGTCCATTCCATGCAACACCGTCATCAAACCCAGGAATGCCACACAACCTTTATTCGATAAAACACGATGACAGAGAGCCCCAAACCCAGGAACAAACACATCCGTAGAGCAGCCAGCTCCCCGGCATCACTAACAGCAAGGAGTGGTCCTTTACCATCAGCCAGAGTAGCCCCAGCTGTGGAGCTGCCCCAGGTGCTTCAGGACAGGAGGACAAAAAAATAGGGATAAAAGAAAAATTTTAAAAAAACCAGGAAAGCAGTGGTAAGAGAAGGGAAAAAACCCCACAGCAGGAAAGAAATATTTTAAGAAGAAGGGGAAAGAAAGGAGGAAAGAAACAGTAAAAAGGAAAAGAGAAGAAAGAGAAAAAACAAACAGCCTAAAATATGAAGTAGGAGTGCAAAAGAAGCAAAATGCAGATGGAACCTATCCACGCACCCAATAGGCAGCTAGGCAGGGGGTAAAGCTGATGAAGCAGCAAAACTGACCCTCAAAGCACTGTCTAAATAAATAAAAAACCAACAAACAAAAAACCCCAACCAAATCCCCACCCGAACCCTGCTGGATGCAGGAGGAGCCTGTCTGAGTTGCTGGAATCAGACCAAGACAGAAGTCCTGCAGAAGCCCCTCCTGTGGCCCTCAGCCCAGGTAAGGCAGCCCTGCCCCGTGCCTTTGGTGAGCTCCCGGTGACCTTCGGCAGCAGAGAGTGGGGCAGGGTCTGGGAAATGAGCTGCTGCCACAGAACGGCTCCCAGCCTTCCCAGCTGCACACAGGCACACGCCTCTGTGCCAGCTCTCCAGTGGAGAAAGCACTCTGTTCCTCATCTTTGGTCCCAGCTCTCCTTTCCTCTGCAGACACGTGCAGCATCCGAACCAGATCTTCACCACTGTCAATTAAAACTCCATCCTGGGGGGAAACAGAGGGAAAGAGGGTCTCTGCCAAGGCTGCAGAGCAGCAGGGAAGCAGAGCCTTCATCCCAGGGATCTGCTCTGAGGAGAACACCTGGTGTCCAGGGGAGCACATGGTGCACAGGGGGCTGGGCACATCTGGGGCTCGAGGCTCAGCGCAGCGGTTGAATTTCCATCCCTCGGGATCCACTCAGCAATACTCTCCCCAGGCACACTGTTGAACTCCTCAAAGCCAGTCAGGTGCCTAAATAATCAGGAATTCTAACAGAGCTGACACATAATCCCCTGGAAGGGCAGCCCCCAGTTTGGGACCTGCTCTGGTTCTTTTCTGGCTGTTTTCCAAGGAATATGCTGCTATTTCTCGTAGCGCCACAGATGCCCATTTTTAGGGGATGAAAATTGGAAATAGCTAAGGGAAACAGGGAAGGCTTATGGAATTTCTTCAGCCACTCTACCAGCAATGGAGAAAAACTACAGCTCCTTCTTGTGTTTAAGGACTGCCCAGAGCAGCAGGGGAAACATGGTTTCTGTTCTGTACAGGGATGAGTTTGTTGCAATCCCTTTGTGCTCATCTTCAAGTGAATGTGTGGAATGGTGGTGCCAATATTTAATGGGGTGATAGCTCCCATTCTTTCCCCCCTATTAAATGCTGTCCTTATCACAATCTGAAGTGCTGGTGTGCACTCCAGGATGAAAGGATGCAGGCTCCAAGTATGAAAGTAGGACTCCTGAGAGGGATGGATGACTCTGGTGCTTCAGATCTGGGTGCACAGCATCCGTGGCACTTGCTGAAAAAGATCCAGCTTTCCATTTGTCAAGCACTTTGTAAATGTTCTGCAGGTATGTGTGGTCGTGTCTCCTCAAATATATGCTTAATAACTGCTGTGTTCTGTTTTTAAACTGTGTTCAGTGAAGTTAGCAACACACCTACCCACCTGTCCTCCTGCTTATTTTCCTTTTAAATAATTTTAAGCGTGTGATCTTTCCATCTCAGTATCACAGTGACATAAGGATCTGCTTTGGCTGTTATACTGAATGTGTTAGGAATGACCTTCCACCTCTATTCAATTACATGGGATCTGCTTTCTCAGCAGGGCCATTTATGATCATTTGTCTGGGATTTTATGTATTGCTTTTCGTTGTCCATCTCAGAATTTTTCGTGTTTGCACTGAATAAAAAGAGACAAGAAGTGATGGAACGTGTTGTTAGAAACGCTTTCGGAGATGCCTGATTGCAGAAATGTTACTTTATGAGCCACAGGCCATCCCGGGGGGACACTTACGGGGGAGGAGGGGACAGTGTCCAAGATGTGTCATCTTTATTTCTTATCAGCAAACTGAATGAGCCCAAATGTTTTGCATAAACAAAGTACTGAGTGAGACTCAGGGGAGCCCCAGTTGCTCTGTACCCTGTACCTGACAGGAGGCTGTAGCCAGGGGGGATTGGTCTCTTCTCCCAAGGAACAAGCTTTTATGATTCCAGGATTAAGGAAGCCTTGTTACTGCTCTCCATTACTCTTCAGTGGGACCACACAAGGCAAAAACAAACCTCAGTCAAAGGTAAAAGGATTAAATAAGTGCAGTCACTTTTTCTGCTTCAGGACAGCAATAAACTGAATCAATAAGGGTTTTCATAATTTTGGGAGCTGTTGGCTGTAAGGTGTGTGAGAGCTCTGATTTCTGTGTTAATTTAGTTGTCTTCGGAGTTTAAAACGACTGAAGGAATAACTGCTTCAAGATTACTGTCTCATTTCTGGCAAAGGCTACTGAGGTTGTGGGTTTGTTTTTAAATCTTAATTTTGTTTATGACAAACGATGCAGCAGAAAACATCTTTCTCCTACAGGTTTAACAGTTTTTTAAGCAACTGAATCTGATATTTCATCTTGTTCTTCCCCTACCATGAATAGGAGGCAAAACAGAGAATTTGTTTCTTTAAGGTTCTTTGGGAACACCCTAACACATTAGCACAACCAGCACAGATAAATCCAAAAGTAAGTCTGGGGCTCACCTAATTTTTCAAGGATCAATGACAAATGCATGAGTGTCATTTGTTTCCTGCTCTTCTATCATAAGCTTTCTTTTATTATTTTTATCTTCTGTGCCAGCAAACTTGAGTGTGTCCAGAAAATAAATGCAATACAGCGGAAGGAAAACTCCAAAGGCTGTGAAGTTAAACAGAATCTGGAATACTGGTGGTTCAGTTATATAGAACTAACGTAAGCAGGAACAGCTGTTTACCTGACTGTTCTTTGTGCAACATTAGCTCTTCTGTAGGGAGGCAAAAGGGGCTGGAAATACAAGTGTCTCAAATGGAAATCTGGGCATGTTCCCTGGTAATCACCGTTAAGGTCAGTTCTTTTATTTTTGCCAGGATAAATGTGCAGTCAATGTTTGTTTTGTGTCTGAAGCAGCTCGTCACAGTTACTAAGAAATGTCTCTTCTTATTCAAAGCCAAAATGTTCTCACTTTGCCACTGGAAGTTTCAGTCCAGCCCAGAAATGCAGTTAAATCCAAGTGTAAGCAGTGTCCAACCTCCATCTAGGAAATCTATGTGCATGCTTTAGGATTACACAAGGAAAGGGAGAGGGAATTTGCATCTCAGGTGGAAGAGACCCTCAGGTGGCTCTTTTTTTGCTGCTGTCATCCCAGTAAAGAGAACTGAGTAGGTTTAATGTGGACAGTATCGCTGAATATCCCACTGTCTGTACACATTAAAATGCTCTCCTTTTAGAGCAATCTGGCCCTTTACCAACCTCCCAATGGCCACGAAAATAAACTACAATGCAAACTATGCTAAAAAAAAACCAAAGGGCGAGAGTCGAACTCCTGTCTGCAGAATTCTTGATTTGTGCTTGTGGCCATCTGGTGTTGCTGGCCATGGGGACAGTGACCTTCCTCTCCTCCCTCTGTCAGTGTTTCATTCCCTTACCTCTTTGGTTGCCACACTGGCATTTAAATGCTGCCTTCTGGCTTTTAACTCCTTTTTCTTTTTTTCCCCTTTATTTCTCTCTGTATGGAAGTGTTTTGGAACAGAAATTCCCATCACAGCAGCTCTGCTAATAGAAACATAACACAATCTCACTCACTGATCTTGCACTGTGGGCAAGCACCTTCAGCTCCAAGGAGAACAAGCATTGGGTCCCTTAGGAGGCATGGAGTCATCAGTCCCTGTGAGAAGAAAATACAGACAAATGCTGTGGTCAGCCCTAACCAGAAAGATGCAGAGCCAATGACCTAGAACCTGCCATAATTATATTTATAATTTTATTGTAGTTATGGTGCGATAATGTGAAGTTGGAGTTCACAGAGTTCAGCCATTCCACTGAGGCTGGTGAAGTTACTTACGGGGTTTTGGATCAGTCTAATGTGTCTGAGCAGGATCAAGAATTAAAAGAAGAATTTTACAGAAATATTTTCAGAAGGATTGCTCCAAAGACCAGTGCTTTTTCTGGGGGGCCAAAAGACTGAACGTTTTCTGTCCGATGCCTCTCAGAAAGTACAGACCTACTAGTTCACCTATGGAAGGTGTGGATATGATGTACCATGGAAAGAGACAAAACCAGGAAGTTAAGAAGGTCTGTCTCCCCTCCTTCCCTGAACACACTCTAAGGAAAAAATTCCAAACAATGAAATAAAGAAGAACTGGCTCCTACCCCTGGAGTTCAGTTCTACATTCCATCAAAGTGCTAATTGAAATGACTTTGGTAGTGCTGTGCAGTCCTCATTAGAGGATACTCCCCATTACAAAGCTGCTGCACTTAATCTGGCACCAGCCACAACATCTGCAAAAGCAAGGTCCAGCACAGAGCTGATCTGGAAAAGGAATTACCCTGTGAGCACAGGAGACAGGAGCTGCCTTACCAGCCACGCCGTGCGTGCGGTTCTGCCTTCGTGGATAAATTAATGGCCTCATACTGCAGAGTATTGTGCACTTCTCATTTCTGATGAGTGACATTGCAGACCCTGGTTTAAATGGTATCATGTGTTCATCAATATGTGGTACCACATTTACATCCCTGGAATAAAAGAATTGACATATATATTATATTTCATAGGAGGGTAACTATATAATGAAGTCATACAAACATGTAAAAATTAAACAATTCACAAAAGAAATGGGAGAACTTCTATTATTGTCAATAATATAGAAAATGAGAATATGCATCTCATCTGTCAATATCTAAAGGTCAGAGCATTTCCATCCTGGAAGTGCTTCCAAGGTGGATCCTCTGAGGATTTATAGAAGCATGCTGAAGCAAAATACAAGATAAACTTATTTGGGGTGAAAGGACAAAGGAAGGAACTAAGAAAATTATTCAAGTTGAGCCCTGTCTAGTAGCAGTTCTAGATCTTAGATAGATCTGGTGAAGCCCCATTTCTGCCGCAATGCTCTTTCTGCACGGCCTGATGTGGTGTTTTGTGGCTGGCTGGAAACTGTTCATTCTGGGCTTTGATTAAAACACTGTACAATGTGCAAGGCAGCAGAGACTCATCCTGAGACTTCTGAGGTATTCCTGTTCTGCTGGAAGCTGACATTCCACGGACAACCCTCATACCTGCTTTATACTTGCAGGTTTTCAGTTTCTCATCTTAGGGACACATACCACAGCAATGCTTTTTTCCCCCCTAGTTTATGCTCTTTGTTGATTTGTGAAAACATCTCTCAGGGTAGTTGATATTTTTTGGCTTTGTATTGCAGGCACAGTTTTTCTCCTGGTATCAATTCCTCCGAAGTCAGAAATACTGACTTTTTTTTCCTCACTTGTTAACTTAATGTAGGTTGCCTTCCTGCTACTCAATTAGACTGCATTTCTGCTGTGTTGGATAGAAAGGAATAAAAAGGCAAGAAAGCAGAAAGAACTCCCCCAAACTGCTACTATTTCCCATTCTTGGCACTTTATGTTGCAAAGGAAACAACTTCCGTAACTCCCATCATGAGAACACCTAAAATCTGAGGTTCATCTAAGCCCCACTGAATGAGAATTAGAAACAGAGAGTTTAATATTAATGCAATTTTGGGATTGAGACATAGGCTGAAATTACACGAATCAAATTGTTTTGAAGTTCTCTGGTGCATGAGCCTTGATTTTTCATGTGATGTGAAAAGGTGTCATTCATCTTTACTTCTTTATTTTGCACTTTAGCCAGTAAGGTACTATGAGCTTCAAATTCCAGAATTGCAGCTTTTTGCCTTAATTTAAGGTCAACAAAATTATGCTGCAGCTTCTGACTGTTTAGTAGAAGTTATTACATGAAATAAATGACTCAAGTGCACAGGCACAGTGAGATAAAGGCAAATCAAAGCATTTCATCTACAACTTTTTACCTTTTACAAATTGTCTTGGAAAAATGCAAATCACCCTGTGCTGTAGTTCACTTGTCTCTCAGTTTCTGCCCCATTAAACAGCATTGTGTCCCTTGAAGTCTCTTCTAGTTTCTTACACTTTTCACTCTTTCTTTCTTCCCCCTTTGCCTGTTAGAACACCACTCTCCTTGCTCCATCATTCTCCCTGACAGACTCCTGCCTGCAGCTTTGGCAGAACACTGCTTTTTGTTGTAGTTCCTGTGATCTGTTTTGGTGCCCAGAGTGTTGCTTGTTTCTGAAAAGACAGATCTGCTTGAAAGTAAAGATGTCTGCTCGCTGAATTCCTTATGTGAATGACTCGAACTCTGTTTGTGGAGGGACTGGGAGCCAGATCTTTCCTCCCCTTTTTTCCTTCACTATGCATGAAGGAATGTGGGTGCCTGACTCCCAGAGACGTGGAGAGAGGGACAGGTTTATCAGAGCAAAGAGAAGGAAGGTGGTAGGAAGAGACTATTCCTGTGTGACCATGGCTGGACCCTGTGGAGCACGCTTGCTATCAAAACATTTCTCTCTCTGATAAGTCTGAAAATATACAACACAGAAAAGTGGCTGTGATTTACCTCTAAATGCGCCAAACATTTTAAATAAAGGGCAAAATCCTGTCTGCTCTTTTTATTGCATTAGAAAAAAGCAGTGTGAACAGATAAAATGTTCAGGCACCAGATGAGAGCAGACAGAACCAATAAAATCAGAAATAAAGAAGGTGTTTTATTGTGCTCTGGTGGATGGGTGAATTATGTCTCTGAAATCTCTCTCCCCACCTCCCTGTGTACAGGTTGGATGCTAAGTAGCCCTTTCTGTAATTGCTGCCTTGTGCTTGCTGAGTAGTTTGAGACAGAGGGACACGATAATAACCTCTGTAAAACTCCTCCAATGACCATATAAAGTCCAAGACTGAGGTCTCTAATAGTGCTTTAATGACTGTGTAAAGAATTACAGCACATTAAGGCTGATCCCAGGACCCGCAGCACACCATCCATAAAATCAGCCACATGCCAGCCTCTTCCAAGTGCAGATAAATGAGTGACAGAGGAAAAGGTCACGAGGATTATGTAGAGTAAAAGATTTTCTGGGCATAAGATCATCAGATCATTTAGACTCAGCACCTGTATAACACATGGTAAATAACCCCACTGTGTGGCCCTGGAGTCCATCCAGGTTCCTTGTGTTAAATGGATGCAACAAGGCAGAGTCCTGCCCTAGAGTCACTCAGAAATGGGGAATCAGACACTTCCTTTGGTGTGCTGTTTTGGTGATAAAATGTGTATTGTTACCTCATTTTGAACTCATTCAGAAAGTTTTGAAGATCCCTTTGTCTGTCTTTAGGCAGTAAAATACTGCAGGGAACATGCAGGAATGACTTGACGTGTTTAGACCTTGTTGAAAAGGAAGAGCCGTGGCAAACAGGAATGCTAATAGTTAACAGGAGCACTAGGACTCACTTCAGAATCGATTTGTCCTTTGTGAGATCAGTCTTCAAGTGGTGACACATCATCCTTGGGAATTCATCCTGCCAAAAGAGAGGGAAAAAGAAAAGGGATTTTTCTGAATGGCTACTCTTAAGTTTTAAGGAAAGCATGATTATATAAAAGGAGTAATACCAAGAGAGTAGGGAGTGTTCTAGGGGGAAAAAATAAGTGATTGTGCATTCCAGACCAGACACTGACAGAATGGACTTGGCCACTAAGTTCAGCTGCAACTGCAGCAGTTGAATCAGCTGGATAAAATCTACTGTGCAGAAGAGAGGTCTTTGCACAGACTTGTGACAGGGTTTCTATTTTGTTAAGGAAACCCCCCCAAACCTTGCAATATAAATGGCACATATATTATACACGGATTTTGTAAACATATTTCAGATCAACATGGAAGAGCAACAATTTGGGAACTTCAAAATATCAAAAGAGAGCAATTTGTACAGCCAGCCTGCTGCACTGTGAGGCTGCATAGCCTGAGGATGCCCCAGCTGCAAATGCCCTGATGCTGCTGAATTTCAGTTTGAACTCAAACTCAACCCAAGTCAGAAGGTGCCTTTCTAATTCCTCCTCACAGGAATGCATCCATTCATCACTTCTAGGTTGTGACAACAGATTTCCATATTAAGGAAGCACTTGCTTCCTAATAGAGATTATATTAAAAAGATTAATTTGGGGTACTTTTAAAATATTTATATTATCACACAATAATTTATTATCCTATACATTCATTATGGGTATCAAAAGACATAGAAGAGATTTATGAAGAATTAGAATGGTCCAGCATAATCCAGGGATTGAGTTTCCAAGTCCCACTTGAAGGTTATGGCTGTTGACATTTAATCTACTTGATTTGATCTAGCGTGGAATTTTGGCTTCTCTGCACCAGAAAACCCGTTTGTAGGTGTATGTTTTACCCTGTTCTGCTCACCTCAGGTGAGATGAGAGGTTATTACAATATTAAGTCGTGTTTGCTGCTCCATGTGAGGACACAACCCGGATCACCAAGGCTCTGGTGAGCACACGGATAACTGGATTTGCTTGGGCAGTTCCTCTGGAACAGCACTGTGCAAAAGGTGGGGGCTTGCCAGAGCTCTGCAATGTACTTCTGTGAGTTAGCAAAAAGCGAGCAGGGCTTTACAGACCAAAGTGCCCAAAAGAGCTCCTTAGAGTCAGGAACTAACATGAAGTAATTGCACTGAAGCTTCATAAATATGTTTATCCCCAAGACAGGGCTGAGCGTTTATTCATCGTTTGGGCTTCTGCCATGAATCATTCCCATTCCAGGAGCCAAGGCAACAGCTGGTGCATCAGTAACCCTTCAGTGACCTGCTGGCAGGGCAAGGATGCACCAGCCCTGACAGGAGCTGACCCGCCTGACACTGGCCAGGGCTGCACCGAACCACCAACACTGCCTTAAACAGAGAATTCCCCAAGAACAGCTCAGCAGCTGTGATAGGAACCACCTCTTAACTCAGGCACTGTACAGCAGTGCTTGGAAAAAACAGTGATTCATGCAATTAATTACTTATCACCCAGGAAGAATTTTTACAGGCAGACACTAAGGTAACTAGTATTTCATTGCTTTTTTACTTTTTCACAAAGAGTGAAGCAAATAGAAATCTGGTTTAGCTGCCAGATGTACAAGAGAAGCTCCAAAATTCTGGGGTTTTTGCATGTGTTTGCTCACAGATTGCAGGCAGTGTATCAGCAGTAAGTTCAGTTTGGGGTTCTGCTCATTGATTCCCTACAAATACCCCAGCCTCTGAAAGTGTCATTGTAGCAGTCAGTTTGTCTCAGTCAATCAGTAAATCCAAGCTGAGAAATAAATATCCATACTCACCATTGTAGAAAGGGCTTGGGGTCTTCTCTGAATGTCTGAGGAACTTAGAAACTCTTGCTGAATCTCCCATTCTTGGTAGGTATCACAGAAATGAGGAAGCACTTCTCACAAGTTATTGACAGACGCAAGGCTTTCCTGTGGCAGGTCTCTGAAATAAAGCACAAGTCAGGTTTGGTGGAAAGCAGTTACTGTGATTTATAAAGCAATTTTTAATATTAACCAGAACATGAAACTCCTTGTGTTTGTCGAGCTGTCAGACAGAAAAAGTCTGAGCTCTACTGAAACAAGATTTTGACCATTTTGTAACATCTTTGATGCTTGTAAAGGACAACAGATTTTGAAACAACACCTTAGATGCTCTAAATCTAATATTCAGAAACATTTTTATATAAAAACATGTAAAAATCAAATATTCCTTAATAATCACTGAAAGGATTTGGCATTTTTCATCAATTCTCCAATTTTTAAAAAAAATCTCAGCTCAACTTAAACAGTCATGAGTACTATCAAAAAGGAATTTTTTTTGGTGTCCGTAAATAGCACCTTAGTGCACAATAGTGCTTAAGACAATTTCCAGCAGTCTTGGAACTTGGTAGTCTTTTTTCCTCAAATATTAAAATAAATACATACAGAAGTATTTAGCTATAAATATATAAATATATGCTGCTGTGCTACATTTACCAGGCACTTAGCAGCCAGACACAGCACATTTTCTGACTTCACACCTCCACTTAAAGCAGGAAATCTCATCTGACCTTGCTCCTGTCTAATACAGTTATATCCTAATGGTGTCAAAATACAAAGCAAAACTTGGACAAGAAGAAGAGGACAAATGAAAACATTCTTTGAAATAACTCCTGTAAGATAAGGGCAGCAGTTCAGCTACTTGATAATTATCTTGCCATGGGAGACATTATGAGTGAGGCATTTATTTGGGCTGTGTCTTACTTTGAGCTCCGTGAATGATCTATAATTCAGAACAACATTTCCCAGACTGGGAAGATAATTCCAGTGACCTGTGCTGGTGAGAGTATGGTTTAACATCAACTCCAATTCTGTGGCACAAACCAGTCTGAAACATCACACCAATCCCAAAACTGAAAATCTTCACTGGCAGGAAAAGGTGCTCCGTGCTATAAAAAAATTCCCTTGTCAAACTGCTCCTGCTGAAAGGATGCCAGGAAAATTCAATACAGTGTAAATAGAACATGAACTGGAAGTCCCTCACTGCGGGTTTGATTTACCTGGATGGGTTCCAGGGAAAAATAATAGTACACAACACGGTGTATGGATACACCAGCCTACTGCACTTCACACATTTTGCATGGAGTAATTAAAAACTAACCCCTTGTAAATGATGTAGCAGGAGTTTTGTACTGAAGGAATTAAAGTGCAATTTTCCATACTCTTATAATCCTTGCCTTCCCAGTAGGTACAATCTAATGACAGTAAATCAAATAAAAATAAGGAAAATCTGAGTCCTTATTTTGTTTCAAAAGTGGGCCTACTGTGTACAAAGTTGTTAGGAACTGGACTACCACTTGGTAGTAAACTGATAAACTGATGTTACCATGGCAAACAAAAAATATGCTACCAAAAAAACCTTTTCATGTGTATTTTTAGCACCTGTCACCTGGGGATGCTAAACTTTGGTGGCTTGTTGTGATCAGACATAGAAAGTGTCCCCTCCCCTCCTCCCCTCCCTTCAACATCAGTGTAACTTTATTGACTTTGTTATTTCTGAGTTGTACAGGGAGGAGTGAGAAGAACCATTCCCCAGGAGTAAAATTCCAATTTAAGTGTAGGCTTGTGTACAGCCACTTATCCATATGAATTATGTGAAAGTCATGGATACTCCGGGTGTAAATCCAGGTGGAACCGTGCCACTAATCTATGAATGTGCTGCACTCCTGAGAGGAGAAAAAACAAACCTAAAGACCTGACAGCCTTATAAAAGCATTCCCATTGTGGCATAATCTTTTAGAAAAAAAATAAATCATAGCCCATCTTTTTGCAAATTGACCTGTAAGTTCCTGGCAGCAAATCAATAGGATACAAATGAAAAATAATAATGCAATAACAATGCTGTGTATTATCCTAGGCCCCAGATGAAAGCCTAGGAACGATCAATATGATAAAGATTCAGCACTGCTACTCTCTTACAAAGGAATGGCAAAATAACAGACTCATTTCAGAAGGTGGCTGTAAAACACACCAAACCCATCTGCCTTGAGATGGAAAGAAAAACCCAAATATAAAACACTTCCTTGTTTGTTTGTCTGTTTCTTCTCCCCCAGACTTCCATTAATCTGAACTGGAATTCAAGGGAGCAATTTTTTTGTTGTTTGGAGAAAAAGCAAGGAAGGGAAAGAATCATCCATTTATCCTTAGCCCAAGAAGCTCAAAGACAAAAGCTCACTCGCATACCACCGGAACATGAGAAGTGCTGGTTTCCCCCAGGTACCTATGTGCACTTTGTTCAGTATTTGATTTTAGTATCAGTTTTAATTGACAATGGAGAGACAGGCATGCTTAGGAGGATGGCCCACGTGTGACACCTCACTGAAGGCTCAGAGGGAATCATTTTTAGGGCCAGCTTCGGGGCTGGCTTATGCCCAAACCAAGAGTCAATCCTAAGGCCAAGAACTACAAAGTAACTGACAAAGCAATTAATAACTAATGGTATTTATTTCTCCCTGTAGGTTTGCAAGGTGCTCTCTGGACAAGCAGCAAAGCAGACTTCCCGAAGTCAGTCAGTTCAAGGAGAGGGGATGAAGGCAGAACTGAGGGAGAAGTGGCAAACCCACGTGAGGACACCAGCAGTGCAAAACAGCCCTGCCCATGCAGCTTGTGCTCCTGCCAGTACAAGGGGAGCAGCTGCCTCACGCATTACTCTCAGTATCTACCCACAGCCACCTTATTGGGCAAGATTTTTATAAATGAGAGCATGAAAAGACTGTGGCAACTTGTGCATTCCCAGGACTATGTAAAATAACTCCCACAATCAATGCAACATGGCACATGGCAGCTACCCTTCGATCTCACTTAGATTTTCATTTTGGATTACCAAGCACAGGGTGAAAACAAAATGCCTTTCCTGAAAGGCAGCCAAAAGCCATGGTTTTTGAATTCCAGTTTATGTTCAGAGCTTTATCTCAATTTCATATGAATAACAATTTCATAGAATAAGTTCTTAGCATAGAAATTTCCACAATTGCTTCAAGGTGCATTTGAAGTAATTTATCTCCATACAGGTGCATTGCTCTAAGAATTTTAAGACTTATTTTAATATTAATCCAGTTTGTGGTTACAAGGACAGAAGAGAGATCCTCATGCAGCTCCAGCCCCAAGACAGACCACCACCTGTGGGGTGACAGGTGACAGTCCCCTCTTGATCCCATTAAAACCATGAGCACTGAAGTAACTGTGGCCTTCCAAGTAAAGGGTGAAAGCCTCACTAGATGTGACAGCTTCCAGTTCCTGTGGCACATCAGCCAAGGGAGATGTTGGAAAGTATTGCTGGAAGGCTCTCTCTGTCAGGGTATAGTAAGATTCCCCCATCTTAATTCTGGGGTTCTTATAGCAAATTCTGTTTGCATGGAGTTTTTTACCCTTTACAGTGTTTGTCTCCATCTTTTAAACAGCATTTGTTGCAAATCAGAACCACCTCAAAACTGAAAAATCTCACTTTGGGGATGATCTAAAAAAAAATAATCAAAACTCTTTATAGAAATAAGATGAAGTTTTTCAGACAGCTGCAGTTCCCACCTGTTTGCAGCATTTAGGGAAAGAAACACACAGGCGTTTTTCCCAGATGTGCCAAACTGGTTTCTGCATTTTTCAGTCCTTCTGTTCTCCCTTAGCACGCTGTCATTGTCAAACCTGGAGGGATAAAGCTAAGGAGATGCTCCTTCTGAGCTGACAGAACAGCACTTTGCCGTGCAGGCTGGAAAAGCGAGCCCATGGCACTCGCAGGAATACCCTGTGCCACCCCAGAGCAGCAGCAGCTTGTGCCCGCACCCTGCTGGACAGCAGTGCATCTATACAAGTGCCAGCAGCAGCCTCTGCTGCGGCCTGTGCCAGCCCTGCTGTTCCTCACTGCCCTCCTCCCCCAGGGAAAGCTGCCCCAGCTCCTCTGCCAGGAGCATTTGTTTGGAGCAGCGGCTGAATCCGCTTGCATCTGGTTTGGGCAGAAATCCCTGGCTGCAGCTCTGCCTGTGCAAGGAAAGGAATCGATGCCCGAGCCAAACAGAAGCGTCAGGCACGTGCACCAAGTGCTGCAAATGTGGGAAGGGAACAGGAATTGGTGCCCCTTTCCCTTTCTCCTGGTGGCAGCCTCCTGGCAGAGACACAGATGCAGCATTGCTGGTTCTTTCCTGGGAACTTGAAATAGTGAAAGAAGAAAGACAGGTTGCAGGCTAGATAAGGAAAAATCTTCCAGTGGAAGTGACTCGCTTTCAATTTTAAAAAGCCAGGAAAAGATATCCTACAAATACTCTTTTTCTACAGTCAGGGCTGGTTATTACCTTGAATACTAAATCAGAGCTATATATATTTTCAAAGACCAAGAAACCAACTCTCTTCCTCTGCCATAAAGCTAAACAGTATTCTGCCTTCTGTTTCCAAGTAGGCTGCTAAATCACACAAAGTATTTTTTTTAACTGTTTTTTAGCTGCTGTCCCTTTTTTTGTATGGCTCATGGGCTCTAAGAGCAGCCTAAGCTCAATGAAACAGGCAAACAAACAGACAGTGTAGTCAAACACTACACAGCCCTCACTGAGAAGAAACACAATTAATTTTGAAATCTCCTATAGGATTTGTAATTATCAGAACCTGACTTCTACAGCTGAGGTATCCCAGACCTCAGGTATCCCATTTCAGGAGACATAATGCTTTAAGTCAAGTGGAACAGTTTCTTAATCGTGATTTTTTCTGCTCAGGTGTTTATATTAAAAGCCTGCTTAGTCATAATGTGAAGCAAAACAGGGATAATTCAAACCAAACATCTAAACCCAAGGAAAGCCAGAGGGGAGAGAAAAACCAAAACATGTCAAAGCCAACAGGGAGTGAAATATTTGAAATCAGTCCTTAACCTTCCTGATTTTTGGAGAGGACACAAGAATAAAAGGGTAAAAATATCCCATATGCAAACAAACAAAAAAAAAAAGGCTGCCTGCTCTAGTTAAGCAGTATGGAAGGAAACATTTCCTTGTTTCACAGTGTGCCTTCCTTTCCACTGATAAATTCTGGAGATCTGGAAAGACCCCATGGTGACCTACTGGTCCAAACTGCTTTAAAAGTAGAACCTGCACTACTGTCCTAAAAACAAATACAGCTCTTTCATGCAAGTACTCATTCAATCTTTCGTGTAAGAAAAATGGGAATATGTTAGTTGGATCTTCAGACCTCTACATTTAGACATGAACATTTATACCTTGAACACAGAACTGACAATTAATCTTTGGAATATTTTCCCAAGGCAGGAGGGGACCATTCTGTGCTGCAGGAGTCACTCACTGGGTGTTGCCCGAATTAGGTGTCTCACTGCAGAAGAGGTGATGGATCTCCTATGGAGAGCTGGGAACCCCAAGGTGAGCCACAAAGCAGTCAAGTCCACGTGGAATATCACCAGTCAGCCTCACCAGTCTGAGAGAGCTGAAAAAAAGAGTTCATGTTTGCATTAAGAAAATGGAAAAGGGAAGGGCAAGGGAAGATATTTTCTGAAAACATTTTCTATTTTGTCCTCAAACACAGGTGAAACAAAAGTGCTGTGTAAAAATCACAGTCTGAAACGAAGCCCCAGAAAAAGAGCTAAAGGCTGTGCCTCCCTTCATTTAATTTATTTCCAGAGTTATTCAGCATGAAGACACTTAATCCCTAATGTAAACCTGCAGGCAACATTATTTATCTTAAGGAAGACCTGAAGGCTAATGTAATTCAGACTGCGATTTTTGTCTTTTCATTGTGTGGGGTGGGAAGAAAAGATGGATTAAATTGCTTTCTGGAGATATCAATATGGAGTTTAAGGAGGTGGTGGGGCTGTGATTCCTCGGAATGACTCAAGTACACATTTGCTGTCTTTAATGAAAGGAAGCTTACAGTTTCCAATGGAAAATGACAGAAATATGATCACATAGTATTGGGTCTGTGGTATTTTGAGTTGTTTATTTGATGCACCTAAAGGAGGTACTTCATTACAGGATATGAAGCAGCAGCTGAAAGAGCCAGGTGTACGTGTGCAATAGTGGAGGACTTTTCTGCCTAAGGGTAATTTTATGCCACAAATAAATGTTCATGGTCATAATGAAAATGACTCTGCATTCCTTCATAGTTATCACATTAGATAGTTTTCATCCTTCTTAATAAAAAAATTATTAATAAGAATGAAACTGGCCTCTAAAGCATTTGATCACTGCTTTCAGAAAAATGGATCAAGGGGTGGTTTTCATCATTTTTTCAAACCGAGAAAAATACATTTTAATGAAGGTATTTTAAGCTTTATCCCCTGTCCTTCTTCTGTCTGGCTTCTGCCATTCCATCTCATGACATTTCTGTGCTGAGGTCACAGAGGTCTTAGCAATATTAAAATACATTATGCATATAGGCCTGACGCACATGTGATCTTCCCTCAGAACAAGTTTAAATTTTAAAGTTGTTGGAATGCATGATCCAAGTACCTGGAACAGCTTTTTCAATAATCATTCCACAGGAAAATGAAATGAAAAACACCCATCGGGAACAATTCCAGCTTCAACTAATTTGCTTCTGATCACAAAGCTGGACATTGTTTGGCTGGTGCTGGCACCTTGTGCTCCCCAGGGTAAGCAATCTCCAGAGCAAGGAATCACTGATCTCCCAAGGCTCCATCACCCATCCTAGGGACACAGGTCCGGCCCCAGCCCTATGGCACGGGATCGCAGCCTGACCGTGAGCACAGGGATGTGTGCAACCCACACACACCACCTCCAGCCTGAGGCACCTGCTCCTCCAGCTGCTTCTAAGGCTAAAAGGTCATTTTCCTCTTCATATTCCTAAAATGCAGCCTTTCATAAAGGTAAAGAGAGGAACGGGTCAGGTTTAGGTTCACACCTTTCACTTGCAGTGCCTGCTGTGCCCAGATCCTGCTATAAATTGTCTTTCCCTCCGCTCGTTATGAAGTTTCCTGCCAGCATCATTTTCCGTGCCATTCACTTCTCTTTTCCCTTTGCCAGCTCCAGCTTCTCTGCTGTGGTAGGTAAAAGTTATTTATTCTCATTTTAAAGGTGCAGTATAATTCACTCCCTACTTATTAGCTCTCACGTACTATCCAGGGAAGGACCCATGCCCCCCTGCAGCACCCTGGGACATGCAGCCAACCATTTATTTCCTGTCCTTTGGTTGTCCTCTGTGCCTTTGGCACAGGGGAATGGACAGATGGCCCTGGGAGCCAGTGCTGAGGCAGTAAACCCCTTGGAGGGGACACAATCTCTTGTCGCAGGCCTGAGAAGTGATTTGCACAAAGTACCCACAGCCCTTCCAAGCTAAATAATAGGAGGAAATAACAGGGAAATAAATGAGAAGAGTGGACATGCAATATGTAAATATTCTGTGATTTCTGCAGAAAATGTTACCCCAGTGACAGTGCACTGATGAATGAGAGAAGTAGGGCAAACCAGGATGTTCTCTCCAAACCTTTGGCAGCCTCAGAATGCCACACTTGGTGCAGGGTATGAGGCCGGGGCTTTCTGAGCCACCAACACAAAAGATGAATCCTCAAACACCAGGCACAGGTGACAAGATAAGAAGCCCAGCACATCATGTCTAAGATATAAATGGATCCATCTGTCAGCAGTTACTTTATAAGCGAATTGCTCCCAATTATGCTAGGAACAGCTTTTAATGAAACATGATTTTAAAGTACTACAGAGAGGAAGAAAATGTGCAAAGTAAATTCCTGATATAATGAAAATTGAAAAGACTGATAGATTCTGCTATTATAATTGGCAAAGAGAATGGAGGGTTTTGATAGAGGTGACAGTGGAACAGCTTTTGGGGTATTATTTGGCTGGGATAGCAATCTTCTCATCATATGTCCAGCCTGTCTTCAGAGGTCATTTTCAAGGCACATGTTCAGATGAGAAATAGCGGTGTTATATGACAATTTTCTGATGGCTGCAAAGAAATGTTCATTACGTTGCCTTCTTGCCACAGAAGGGATCAGCCATGTATCAAATGGTGGGAAGGGTGTCAATGAAAAACTGGAGTTTAGGTATTCTGAATTTAAATCCTTCACACAGTCCACACTCAGCTCTTTCTCTCATGACAGGAAGTCAATGAACCCATATTAAGTGGCAGGCAAACATTTTTTTCCCTCCAATTTCTTCTGGTTTTTGGTGTGAGAGAGACACAGACAGGTGGCCATTGCACAGGTGGCCCCACACCTGCTGAATACAGATCTGAGGGAGTGGGACACATTTCTTTAGGAAATCTCTTAGAGCTCTTCCCACAGCCTGGCTGCTGGAACACACCACGTTTGTTTGGCAGTCACCAGTGCTGTAGCCTCAGAGAGGGGGTTTAATAATGCTGAATTTGAAGTTATTAGAAATACCATTGCTTTCACAAGTACACAAATATTGAATTACTACATCTCTTTGAGATGGGCTGAATTACGAGTAGTGTTCCATTGACTGATTTATGCTGGAAATTCACATTTACAAATTATATTCACCAATAAACTCGGCTTAGGTATGACACAGAAGTTATTGCTGTTACTCGGGAAATGTTTTCTGCTTTGGCTTTTGTTCTTGGGAATGCTGTACACCAAACGATATATTTCCCACATGAAATAGCTTCCCTGAAACATCTGCTGCCAGAAAGTTTGTCTGGAACTTGCAGTGATGGATGAATTTTTGACAGGTAATTGCAATTCAGATCAGATGCAGACAGATTTAGTAGCGAGAAGCTCCCAGTTTATTAAAATCACCATTGATTTATTTAAGCACCCCCCTCTCTTTTCACCACTATTCAGAAATGAATCACTTGGGTATGGTGTTCAGGGCTCATCCAGCTGCTCATAATATGAAATACATCAGTTCAGCCCAACTTTATCTATCTCTCAGCACTTCTGAAGGACCCATCAACACAGTATCCACTCACCACCAAACCTGGCACCTACAGTTACTGTAAACCAAAGAAATTTTACTCTTTGGATTAGTTACATGGTTTAAACTCTTCAGGCTTACAAAAGCAAATTGGCAGCACTATTCAACACACCTATGAAAATTAGGTTTCTATTATATAGAAATATAATCCCAGTACAGCTGGTTTGGATTGTGCCAGCTTTAGACAAAGGAAAGTTGCATTAATCTCCTTAGGTTCCAGACAGAAAGGACTGATCACACCCAGACATCTGATTTTAAATCCATGTTGATTTGAATAATGTTATTGGCACATAGTGCTTCCACCAGTCCTCAGTGAAGTAAGCAAAGATTCACTGTAGATACTGTACTCAGCTCTGGCTGTTCCCAGACAGATTTCCATCAAGCCTTTTGGAAAGTTAGACATTAACTTTCTTTGCAACTCACATCTGTTCCGATGAAGGATTAGTTATGCATGGATAGTAGCCACATGACCTTTAGCTATTTTCTTATACCTTTCCCAGACTAAACAGAGCTAGGGAAGTGTGGGACATGCTTGGAAAAGAGCCACAGAAAGTTGAGGTAAAATGAGCATAGCAAACGCAGACACTTAAAGCATTCCTACTTGATTTAACCCAGAATTGGCATTACTGTTATTTCAGAATGGCCACTGAAGTGACTCAAGGAGAAGAAAGGCAGAAGGTAACAGATGATATCATGCCTTGAAAATAACCTAAAAATACACAACTGCCAGCACCTGATCTGAGACCCCAGTATTCTCTCCTGCACTGGGCACAAACAGACATCAAAGGCCACATGAGACCAGAGCAACGGGGCTCCTCTGAGTCCTGTTCCACCTGCCAATTACTTCCAGCCCAGAGGGACTTTCTCAGCCAGATGTAATTCTGTGCATTTACTGTCAAAGGTAAGTACCATTAAGCTCATGTGGATAGAAGTGTCTACTCCAATTTGTTTGCCATTTAAAGTCTATTTGGGATGCTGCCCTTGCCCTAAGCCACTGAGTGTTCCTTTTATTATTCCATATGACAGTAAGTGTACTTAAAGACGGAACCTAAAGGCATGTCTACTTTGGAGCAGACACCATAACCTCTTGCTGCAAACAACAATAAGACTTGTTTGAACAGCGACTCTTAAACCGCTTTAGCTGTTTGCTGGAGGGAATGATGGCCACACAAAGCTTCTCGTGTACCTGCAGCAGTGAATTACAGAAACATTCATGCCTACAGAAGATCCGTATCATTCCTCCCACCACACAGGTTTAGGTGATGCCTTTCCCAGTCTGTCCACCTCCCTCCTGCTGTCCCACAACGTGCATTGAAGTGGCTGGGACTGCTCCATCCAACCTGGATGGAACTCTCACAGGCACTGTGTCCTAGTACCTGGTTTGACTATTTGAGCCCTGTGGTTCTGATTCTTATAACTGACCTGCCTGTCTGTGCTGTCACAGGAGGGGGAAATACAGTTTTGCAAGATGTGACCCATCTCCAGTGAGCAGAAGAGGAGAGTAAGGAGTAATGTTTTTACCAATATTCATCCTCTCTTTAATTACACAGGCTGCTGCAAAGAAATTATTCTTCTGCCAGAATTTTCCAGGTATGAACGCTCATCAATCTTTTAATGATTTTAGATAGAATATGTGGATTCTCTCTCTCTTGCTTATAAATAGTGGTTTTAATCTTTAGTAAGCTAATATTTTAAGGGAAGAGGGCCCACAGTGTCTCTGACAAAGCTGATTATAGAAGATCAGAATGAGGATACACCTCTATTAAAAAAAGTTTTATAGGGAGTGAAGATTTATAGTGGTGTTCTGCTGATTCATGAAGAGTAGATATGGAAATGCATTTCTGGCAGCCACTCAGTGATGAAATATGTAGCATATAATGCATTTGTCTGTAAGACAAATACGTGTGTTGGCTGATTAAAGAAGATATACGAACTTGTGAAAATAAAGAAGATGAAATTATTCTCAGGAACGAGCCAGCTAATTATAAAACCAACAGGAAACAAAATGTGTCTGTTTATACAATTTCTGCCAAACAGGAAACTTGCAATACTAATTTCTAATGTACTTCATATGCAACTTCAGTATGCAATGACCAATATAAACTTTGAATATTTGAAATGCTCCACTCTGCTGGTTCTAGGCCATTTTCAGATGTGTGGCTCCTTGCACAGCAGGCACAGAAACCTGAGGGATTTTTGATGGCCTTTTTTTTTAGTTATCATCAGAATCTGTCAATCTAAGAAACAATTTTTTAACAAAAAGCAGTTCAGCTTCAAACATTCAACAAGTGATAAATGAAGCTTTTCAAAAGCAGAAGTGTCTACATGTGTTGATAAGACAATATGTGAATGCTGATGGATAAATGTCACCTGCCTGAGAAGGCTAAATTTCAGCTTGTCCTCACATGTAAATCATTTGCATTTCTACAGATGTGCTGATTTTACATGCCTTCTGGACAAGAAAACAGAAATGTTAAAAAACAGCTTCTCCCTATTTATGTTTAAAAAAAAATTACTCAGTTGCTCTGTCAGGTTCAGAGACTTCAAGCCATTGATGCTGTTTGAATAAAAAATATCAGGATATAAATCATCAAGCTTATAACCTGAAATTTCTGAAGTCCTTTTGCAAAAATAAGACTAAACTGTGTCATGAGATGAGGGCTTTGAAATCTATAGATTTCCCTGAGAATTAATGCTCCCAAACATATTCTCCTAAGTTTCAGCTTTGCTAAAAGGAGAGATGGTAGGTCTAGATAGGTCTTTTAATTCAAAAGGAAGATGGGGTGATAGCTCACAACTAACAATTTTTTGGATTTTTTTCCTGGTTCTGTTCTGCTGGATTTAATGGAATGCACAATGTTCAAATGATGTTTTGCTTTTCATATTTCTTTTTTGCATTTTCTCTTCTATCCCATAAGAAAAAGAAAGAGAAGAAGATAAATGGCAAGAGAGAGAGGAAGCATTTGTTGCTTTGTGGCATACAAAAGAGAGGGGAAAAAAGAAGTGTAATAAGGAACACACTGAAAATGGTTGTTACAAATTTCTGTGAAGTAGAAGCAACTAATTTTAACAACTCCTATATAAAACCCTCTATGCTGTTTTCTTTGCTCATCCATACCTCTTTTATCTTGTTAGGATGGGACATAAAAACATGTGGTGGTGCTTAACCAAAACTGTGGAGCAGCAAAGCAGCTGCCTTACATTGCATTTACCTTCCAGTGAAGAATTCTGCCGTATTTGCAGCCTTTTCAGGAACATTCCCAGTGGCAGAGCTGGCAGCAGAGCCTGTCCTTCTGTGTTCGGGGATCAGTGGATACTGACCACAAGGAGGTACAGGATGGGATTGTTTGCTGTTCACCTCTCAGATTGCAGGGGACAGTGCTCCAGCCCTTGGGTACCAGCCTGGGAAGCTGTGTGAGGACCAACCCCTAGGTGAGGCAGAGGAAACTCGTCAGCCCTAGCTTCTCCCAAGAGCTGCACCAAAGCCATGCTATGAACATCCATGGTCATGGGACCAGGCATTATTCTTTCAGCATAACCAACCATGAACTGAAGTTATGTATTGTTTTGACCTTCCTCATCTTCTGACATCACATTCTCCCCGCTTTACTGGCTCACCACGCTCTTGCCTGACCTCCCCCTCAGCCATGGGCCAGGGTCACCCTTTGGGCTGCACTGCCCTTTACAGCTTCCCCCTAATTTGATCCTCCGTGTCTATTTTGTAAAGTTCACATTCAACAATCCTGTTTTCTTTTAAAATTGTGACAGAGTGTCCTCCTGCACGGTTGTTTACTCATGACTTCATTCAAGTCTGGAACTCTTCTCTCCCTGGCTCTTAGGCATGAATGATCCTTAGGATCAAATCCACTTAGGCATCGTTTAAGTGACAGCAACTCCACTAAGGAGGACTGAACAGGACACGACAGGACAGAGGAGAGAAGAGGAAATGACAGGACAGGGGAGGAGAGGAGAGAGCAGGACCAAACTCCTTTATTGCGTGATGATTTCTACATCTGATAAGAGAGGTCACAGGAGTAGGGCCCAAATACACAAACCCAAGAACTTCTCTCATATTGAGAATTTGCTGGTCAACTGGTAATTATTTTTCAGCTTCTTACTCGTGGGACTAGAGGCTGGGACTTTCTAACTGCACAAAACTGTGTTTGTTATACAAAATATTTTAGGTCCTTCATTTAATAAAGTTGTACTCTCTTAGTTCATCTACTCTGAGAACACCACATCCATTCAATATCCTCTGTTGACATCCTCTGGATAATACAACAATTCAGCAGCAGCAGTTCCCTGTGTCACAGTTACGGTCTCCTTTCAATAAAAACATTAAGAAACCTGGAATAAGAGTTGAGTGGTATGCTTCATTTTTTACTACTACGGGCCCTTGACTCCTACCATGCTACTGGAATCATCCACAAACATTGCCCAGGATGAACACCCTTGCTCAGTAATTGCATCCTCTTATCTTCTTCTTCTTTAGCCTTCCAGTGTTTGGATTGAATTATCCAGCCTAATTATTATCCTGCAGGATATCCTACAGGAATCCCATCAGATAAAGAAATTGTTTTAACACCATAAAACATTAACGCAGCACAAAAAATCTGAGCCCAGGGCAGAGGTACAAAGCAAACCGTGCATGCTACTCAGAGTGCTTTGGTTACTCTGCTCTGCTAAAGAATAAACACTGTCAGTAGCTTGAGGGAAGAAGATTTTGATGCCATAGCCAATATGGATCAAAGTTGAACTCATCGTTTGTATGATTATCCTTGCACATACAATAAGAACAATTAAAATAATTAAATGTGAAGCTGCGAGGCATTGAGAGAAGGTGGTAGGTTTACATGAAAATCCAAATATTCCTTGTAATCAGGGTGTATAAACAGTTGATAGAAAACAATACCTAAAAGCCCCCAGACCTTTGTCATTTAGACCAGAACTAAGCATAAGAAGGGATCTGGTGTACAGGTGAAAGATTAGCTCTAAACCTGTTCTACTTTTCTTCCAGAGCCAACAATGTACAGAATACAGCTTGAAAAATTAATGGCACTGATCCTATTTCAGGGTTCTCTCATTAAACTGTACATTAATATAATAAAAAGATCCTGCACTTTTGATAAAACACCGCATGCTTTGTGATAATTTGTATGTGTAATGCCAGAATTATTTGGAGAACAGCAAAAATTATTTCAAAGCTCTAGGCTGAGAACAAATTAATGTGATGTCACTCTTTCAGAAGTTGTCCTTCCCTTGGCTATTGTTAATGCTGGTATTTTGAGCAGAATAGTTCACAGTGCTCTGATGGCTACCCAAAAAGGACCACAAAACAGAGGTTTAGTGAAGTATTTGACCAGGCAGAACAAAAATGGCCAAAGGTATTAAATGTAACATCCTCCACCCCCAATGAGAAATCTGGTGATCTAGAGATAAACTGTAAAATCATAGGAAGATGCAAAGGAATTCAGAGACTTAATCACAGGCAGCTAAAACCCATCAGCCTCAGAGAGCATTAAACCCAATAATGGGTCTTTACCACCTCACCAGTGGACTTTGCCATTAAGTCCTAAATGGGAAAGATTTAAGAATAGGTTTAAGTTGAACAGTCTGTGTGACAAGGAAGAAATCCTAACCAAGGATTGCAAGTAACATTTTTATATCTATAATTCTATTTTAAATATCACTTCCCTTACAACTCTTCCTTTACTGCGAAGTGCAGTTTTTCCAAGTAGAAATAAATAATTTAACAAGTATTCTTACTGGGAAGATGTTGGATGTCTGTTGAGAAACCTGGGCTATAATTTACAGAAAATAGGTTACCTAATAAAAACTCATTACAAAAGTAACAGGATTGGAAAGGAGGAGGACGGGTCATTTCTCACAGGGAAGTGATGCATTACCGATTCTAATGATGTTTAAAAAATCAATACTTTTCTTATTTTTGCCTTTCCTAGGCTGATAGATTGATATCACTTTTTTCTTCCACCTGTGCTTCCCCTTCCCAGCTGCTGCTGAAGTACGCCCTGTTTCCCTTTGGATTTGTTCCCTCTTTGGTGGCAGGGCGCAGCGGAGATGGATACAGGGATAACACGTGCCCACCTCCAGCTGTACCCCACAGCCTGCACTCAGTGCACACACAGGCACAGGGCACCCCTAGAGCCATGAACACAGCTCAATACTCTCATTTTTGCATTTTCTCCATGTTTGGTCTCATTTTACATATGACAGGAACAAATACCTGCCCAGTTATCCGTAACCCACATCCTGCCAAGCATTCCTCACTGCTATAGCCATAAGGCCTTTCAAAACTTAAATTAGAAAGTATCAGCAACTGTGGAAAAATGGAATGACTCTACTACAAATTATACTCACTTTCTCCAGCATTTTAATGCACCTGTAGGGATGGAGGTGTTTTAGGGTAGTGCCTGTGTTTCATGTGCTGTGGGAATGAGTAAAACAGGTGACCATGAAATGGTATTTGTAGCAGGAACAAATAGAACTAAAGAAGTTAATATGGTTTTACGTAAAATCTAATAAAAAACCTCAAAACACAACAAAGCCCAGGTAAATTTACTGCAATTGGAAAGGTTAGAAATATTAGAAAAATGATATAAAAGGCTAATAGAATAGATGATGTCATTTTAGGTGCCTCTCGCAGTTTGTCCTTTAAAATACACCAGCATCATAGATTTGGAAGGTCAGGAGGAAAAAAAAGCAACACGTGTAGCATCTCCTGTTTGTTTTCCCATCTCACTGCTTTCTGTTTTCTCTGCAGTGACCCGATGAGAGACCATCAGCCTGCAGACTCAACTCAGACTTCAGAGTCAGGATTGCAATGAGATGGAATCACAGCTTGGGTTTTTAGTTTGCAGCTACACCAAAGAATGAAGCTTTACAGTCATGGAAAATAAAAAGGAAAAGAGCACAAGATCATGGCTAGAAAATGAGCACTTCTTCCTCACTATAAACTTGTTCATCAGGCAAGCATTTCTCCTCTAGTAAAAATTAATTCATGCTAAATCTGCAGTGAGTGCAGTTAAACAGCATATAGTACAAATAATGCACCACCCCTACTCAATAATGTTAGTGAAACCAAACTTCAACATTTTTCATTAATGCAACTTAAATAAGCAATCACCAGCAAATGGTAATGTTAAATCAACATGAGTCATCATACAAAAAATGATTTTTTTTCCACACAGAGGAAAGATTAAGCCCATCTTTAGCAGCAGAATCATGAGAATAACTTAACCACCCAGTTTAAATGCAACCCAAATACATCTGAGATGCACAGCTGAACAGGACAAGGCCAGTGGGGGAAGAACTGCCTGCAAAGGGCCTGGGTCACCCTTTACACTCAGGTGTGAGTGTGAGGTGCTGCACAGCATCACTGTTTGCAGGAGCTTGTGGAGACACTGGGGGTTACAGCTACAGAAATGTTCCTGGCACAGCCCAAATACTTCCTGCTCCAATTAGTGTGACAAACTATTAAAGGTCTGCAGCAAGTTCCTGATCTAAGCAGTGGGTTGGGATGGGATCAAGAGGTGACCTTTCTCCCTTATGCTCCTTTTCACTTAGAGAAGAGGTGCTGCAGCTACCAAAATGATGAAGGAAAAAAGATCCTAATGGGTAAAATGCCTAGAGCTTGTGAATTACAGAGAATTACACTGACTTTTGAAGTAGTTAGAGAATGACAGGAGAAAGATCTTCATATTGAAGGAACTTAAAATACAAAAAACCCTGTTCATCATCATTAGTAACTATTTTTACAGCAGTTTGTGGGGGCAGGAGAGGGGAGGGAAGCAAAAGGCCGCAGCAGAAGTTGAATGAAGAGTAAGAAGTACCAGCTCCAGACCTACTGAAAGATTCAAGGTGAAGCAAGTATGACCTGCTTCCCTTTCTTACATCATTCCACCACTGCTCCAGGTTTTACTTGTTTTATCTAAAATCCTGTCACTGCACGATCCATCAACATAACCACGCTTTGGTAATACAAAGAGCAGCTCAGGTACAAGTATGGTACGGTCCTTATTTCTTCAGGTTTTGTTGCATTTATGTTTTGAAAAACAGTCACATATTGCGTCCATGTATTTTCTTTTATCCTGACAGCTCCTGATTAAAGACAATTCAAACTTCTCCAGGTTGGTGAACCAAATATTCTCCCTCATCATTTCACACAGATTCTGCTATGGAGTAACAGTGTAAATATGGCAGGTCATTTATAAGAGTCTCCAGTCTGTTATTCTTCACCTCTTTTTTCTAGTTTTTCAAAGAAAGTGCTCGCTATAACATCAAAACATTTGACAAATGACCAGATACTAAAAAATGCCAAATCCTGATCCAGTTATAATCAGTATAATCCCACAGAAATATTCCCAAAGCTTTTATAACAATGCCTGAGTTCAAGGTGGAAAGACTTAAACAAAATCCACTGTCTTCAGATGCTAAAACCTACAGTATTTGATAAATAGGGATTTAGTTCCAATTAAACAGATGATTAAAGAAGAAAAAGCTCAAAGAATAATCAGCACTAATTATACTAATGCTGCTAGTGTAATTAATCAGTTTCGCAACCTGCAAAATTGAGATAAGGAGCTACAAGATATAGAGATGAAAACTCACTATGTAGAAAGTATGGATCATCATTATCCAAAATAACACATTAACACTAATTGCTCCTGGGGGTGGGTTGTGTTTCGCTCCCTTTCTCCTGGCTGCTCTCCTCTCCCACGCTCCCTGGCCCATGGAGCTGCGGCCACTTAAAATATCTGCAGTGACCTAAAAGGACAAAGAATATTAACCTAACACTGGCATTCACACCCCATCTATGCACTCAAAGAACTCATATCACAGCCTGTTCTTGTTTATGAAGCTATTTTTCAAGAGCATATAAAGTTCTTTCACACCACGCGCTGGTAAAATAAACTATAAAAATAATTTTACAGTGACATGAAAACTATAAATCACAAAGGCAGAAATTCATGGATGCACCTTTATCTAATGTGCTGCCCTTGAGTCCTCCTGTTAAGCATTACATATAAGAATATAGCAAATGCTCTCCAATAATCTGTGATTTTCCATATTAACTGTAAAGTGATGGAATAATAGATCAGTAAATACCGTTCATCTCAATTGTGTTTCAACATTAGTTTTAAGTTGTCCTGGCCCCTAGGTTTAAAAAGTACCCTTAGCACTACTTCAAAGTAGTTTTTGTGATTTAATTTCATATTTATGTCTTTACTCAGCTGCAAGAGATGTTTCCAATAAATAAAGAGAGCAGCTATGAATCTTCCATCACAGCTGTAAATTCTTGCAGCAGGCTACATTTTTAGTGATGCAAAGGCTGGCGCTCGTGGGCTCTTTCTTGATAAATACATCAATGTCCGTCTGAAGCCCCTGGTGGAAATATGGCTTCAATTTTTTTCTTAAAAACATGGATCAATCATTGTTGCCCTTGCCTATTCTTTTCTGTCAAACGCTTCAAATGTGCTGGAGTATCTGCAAAAAGTTTGAGAAGCACTTTGGATACATGCCTTACGATCCTATTGTACAGCATTTAACTTGGGTGCAGCTCGTGCTTGCTTTGAGCTGCACAAGGAGCTGGCTCCCACTTGGAGATGAATGTGATTAATGGCAATCCAACAAGTTCAGCAGATTTCATCAAGCAGTGGAAGGGCCTTTCTTGCCTGCAGAACACCCCGAGATCAGGATCTAACAGCTCCCTGTGCCCTCGGGCTCTAGGCTATATATTCTGTATCCATGGAAGAAAGCACGAAATGTCCTACCAGTAGACATAGAGCAGGGGAGGTTTACACATTAAATCAGCTTCCTAATTTGGTAAAATTTAGAATTTTTAACTAAGTGAATAAATTATAATTAAATAAATTACAAATCTACTTCAGTAAAATTTACAAAGTAAAATTTTCTTGTTTACTGCACTGGCTAAAAACATTTGTTCTGTGTTTAGTCAGTTTATTCTTTTTTTTTTGTTAGATCAGTAACTTTTACTAAAAAACAAAGGCAATTCCAGACCAAGAAGATTACTGGAATGCCAGTAAGAATTAAACAATTGTTTAATGTGGTATTTGGGTTGCTCACTAGTAATGAAGAAAAGCCAACATCTCTTCTGATGTCCAAGTCTCTCATCAGAGCTACATCAGCCCTATCAGTTGGATTAAAACATAACTCCTTTGAAACTCCAGAAGTTTGTGACTCACTGGAAGGAAATTGCAAAGGATAGAAAGGCGGGAGGAGTGAGCTTTCCCTCCTGTGAAGTTTGCTACTTGAGCTTTTTTACCAGTGACACGCTCACGTCCACCTGAAATATAACATGTGGAAGTGGTTTTGATCCTTTTCTTTCTAATGATCTGCTCAGCCAGAACCTTGTCATGAAAAGGTGACACTACCATCTTGTTAATGCTCACCTTCTGGAAGAGCTGTTCTTTGAATGAAAGCATCAAAGATCTTCCTTAATCTACTTTATGGGAAAGTCTCTATTTTACGGCCATATGCAGTAAAAAAAAAAAAAAATAACCCCAGTATTTCAAGTTACAGTATTGCATAGCTGAAGCCAGCCCAGTCAGTATAACCCATCAGTGACTGCTTGGACATCTTCCAAGATCACAAAAACTATTTGCAAAGCATTGTTATCAATACTGCCTTTTCCTCCAAAAAACCCCCACTGATATTTTTAATGGAATTTCCTTGGACTCATTAAAAAACCAACCACAACACTGTGAGCAGGAACTGAGTGCCAGTGTAACAACAATATGCCCACAAAAGGCCTGGCTGCACTCCAGATGAAGCACCTTCTGAAGGAGGTGTCCTCCCCAAGGCAAGAACCACATCATGGAGAGCCTGAGTGAATCCCTGTGCTGCCTGGCACGGGAGAAACATCCTCTGGGAAGAGACCCATGTGCTCATATGTACCAGGATATGGGAGAGCTGATGGCCTCACACACTGCTGGCAGGGCTGTACCACACTTCAGTCCAAGGGAGCAGGGGCTGCCTCCAGAATTCAATGGGAGAAGCCAGGAGCTTGGCTCAGCGGGAGAGCTGTTACCCCATGAGACCCTGCAGAAATATCATTTGTTCCCAAGCCACAGGCTCCAGACACATTCAAGGATCTCCATCCAGCAACATGAAAGGAATTGTGACTTTTCCTAGGCATTATTGCACAGCACCGCAGTCACTCACCTTCCTTGTGGGAATGAGAGAGCCCCTTCTGTGTCCTTGTCCCTGCAGCAACACGAATATTCCAGGCATCCTCATCACTCCTCCTGGCTGAGCGATAGATACACTGATGTAAAACGTCCTAAAATTCCAGCAGCGCTCTGCAGAAGGCAAAGCTGCAGAGGCTGGAGCCTCTGAAGGTTTTCAACATGCCAGCAGAGGTGAAGCTTTGGAAAGGAAAGGCAAAACTTTTGGTACCTTGCCTGGTCTGAGCCAGCCCACCACAACCCAAGCTGCCTCAATCTGTGTTGCAGTGACAGATGGCAACATCTATGGCAGATGCTTGGCATTTTTAATGTCAAAACAAGCCACAGGTGGCTGTGCTCTTCAGCAATATGAGGCAGCCAGAGCCATGCACGGACAGCGGGGACATTTGGCCAGGCAGACAAATCTCACCTTTGTACCCAGCGCTGCGGCTGATGGGATCCTTGCTGCAACAAAACCAGAGCTGAATTAGGAAGAAGAAGTTGCAAGGTTTTAGTGGACTTCTACCATGATTTTGTTTTACTCAGCATCAGTTCTAAAAATGCTAATACTGCATTTGTTAAGCAGAAGAACTTGAAAAATGTTAACACAAGCACAGAAATCCTCAGAACTCCAGATCCAGGCTGATCTTCTTACCCTTCCCTTCCCCTAGTTGTCTGATCTTACCCATTATCCACAGCTCACAACATGGAAGGAACATTGCCCCAGTGCCCACACATCCCTATGCAGCTTCCCAGGAGCTTATGGACCTTGCTTCAGTTTCTAGGCCATGTTAGTCGCTGTTCACATATCAGGATTCAAGTCCAAAAGCTGTGGGAACTGTAGAACACCACACTTGTAAGTAATGTTAGAGACCATTTTGGAAGCAAAAACATGGGGGGTGTGTGCCAAAGGAAGCTGGAGAAGCATCTCTAGGCTGTTCTAACTCTTATAAGACACTTCACCCCCTGAGCCGGAGTGGCCCCACGGCCTGACACAAAATGGCAGAGTCACCCACAGCCTCATACAAAATGGGGGAGTGCCCCACAGCTTGACACAACATGGCAGAGTGACCCCACAGCCTGACACAAAATGGCAGAGTGCCGCACAGCCTGACACAAAATGGCGGAGTGCCCCACGGCCTGACACAACACAGCACAGTGACCCCCCCGCCTGACACNCGGAGTGACCCCACAGCCTCACACAACATGGCGGAGTGCCCCACAGCCTGACACAAAATGGCGGAGTGCCCCACAGCCTGACACAAAATAGCAGAGTGACCCCACACCCTGACACAAAATGGCGGAGTGTCCCCCCCGGCCGGACACAAAATGGCGGAGTGCCCCACAGCCTGACACAAAATGGCGGAGGGCCCCACAGCCTCACACAACATGGCGGAGTGCCCCACACCCTGCCCCAAAGCAGGGCCCATTTGGGTAATGAGGTAAATGAGAGGATCTCTTGCCCTGAGCTGCTCCGTGCCTCTGGCTGCTCCCTGGCAGACGTTCCCGCCCGATGCTGCTGTTTGGCACATGCTGCCTGTATCCAGTGAGCAGTAATGTAAGTGAACAGCCGCAGCTCAGGCATCTGCAGCTGAAACGTTCCCTCCCCAATTAGCAGCTTCTCTAAACAGCGTGTGGCAACAGGTACAGCCAGAGAAGAGAGGGAACTTCAGAAATGCAGACAGGTGTGTTTGAGAGAAAACAAATAATAACAACTAAAATTTAAAAGCAGGTAAATTTTCAGTTTCTCTGTACTTTTGATTCCACCAATAAAAAAAAATGGAAGGTAGTATTCCTTATTAATCCATGTCATATGTCTGGTACTTCAGACAGGTTGTTCTTACACAAAGCCTCAAATGACTCCCCACCCCATTTCCAAGGACTGGATGCCCAGGCTTCAGGACAGCAGGATTACACAAGACAGCCTGAGAACCAACTGGCTGTGGAAATAAAGCTAGTTTGGGATGGTGAGCTAAGGAAAGGGGGTACACGTGCATCTGCTTGCAGATGTTCTCAGTAAGCAGATGCAGATACGCCAGTGGCACGTGACTTGTTCTAACAAACATGCCCAAAAAATACACCAAGAACAAACATGCACCTCATTTCTCACCAGACAAAATCTGCCTACATTTTAGGAGCTCTTTAGTGATATATACACACACACAGAGGAAGGTTTTAATTAAAAGAAAGATGTTGTGCAGAATGTAACTACTAGTTTAATACAACTAAAAGAAATGAAAAAATAGCTGCCAGTTTATGTACTTGTTGACTTAAAATCTGTCCTCAGACCTGGAAGGAGCACAGCTGCTGTAAGGGTCCAATGAGGGCAGATTTTAGATCACATAAATTTAGATTTTTTCCTCTTAGCAACTTAATACTCATGAAATTATATAACAAATCTGTAAACCAATTACCAAATGTCAGAAGGTGCCCTGATTAAAATACACACATTCCCTGGAACGTGCCGTAGTCACAAATTAGCCATGTGTTATTTATAGCTCCTCGAGGCACAATAATGAAGAAAGTGGTAATGAAATCTGAAAGCCTGAATGTCTCCCTTATGTTGGAAAGCAAATCCCATGAGACCCATCTGTAGCCCAAACTGTGGAAAAGAAAATATCCTTTCTAAAGCAAACAACCTACAGCTTTCCCCGCCTCTGTAGTTTCGTATTTGTTGTTTTATTTTTAAAATTAAGCTGCAAATTAAAACCCTACCATACTACCTCCATTCATTTAATCATAATGATACTTTGAAATTCCTTATTTTTATTCTCCAACGCCACAAAGTACATCCCAAATGCTCCAAAGAGACAGAGTCCTCTCTATTCCCCGTTTCTCTCCATGCAAGGCTGAACTTGTATGCACACCAATTCCTGCCACACGTTCCGTGGTGAGATTGAGTTTTAACTCAAAACTCTTGATTGCTTCACATTTAAAATTTGCATATTTACACCTACATTTGTTTATTTCTTCACTGGTTCAGTTTTCAACATCCACATCTCAATGTCCATAAGGCCTTTCCTATGTTGTCTCTGCCTCCCACTTCCCAAAACGGACTTTTGACTCTATTTTTTGTCCCAAATTTTCTCTGTCCATTATTGATCAGAGCTGTTACTCTGCTTCCCATGTGAGCTTTCCCTCCTTCAAAATAATGTATTAACATTCCTTTTTCTTCTTTACTTATGGTCATCTATACATCATTTCATAAGCAGAAAAGCCTTTTTGAACAAAGCTGTGGTAATTAGTGCACTGAAATCTTTTACACTCAGCCAACTCGGTGCAGCCAACCTGGAGCACTGTAAGACACAATTAATTCATCATATTGTAACGTGAGTTCCAACCTGCACAAAACAAGGATAAATGAAGGAGACTGCCTGGATTTTTGGCTCATGGACCAGTTCCCAGCAATGAGTGGGTTTTTCTCATGACAGATGCAAACATCACAGAACTGCCAAAACCATTTGAAGGTCCATCAGAATATCTGAATGGCTCTAACTCCATATTAACACAATAATCAGTATTACTGCCTTTCCACCTCCAGCTCAGTAACATCCTGGCCTTTCCACAGGAGCATCCATCCATCCATCCATCCATCCCTCCATCCCTCCCTCCATCCCTCCNATCCCTCCATCCATCCCTCCATCCATCCCCCATCTATTTTTCAACAACAAACTATTGGCTCTTTCCCTCTTTCTTTTAACTTGCCTCTCTGCCCCCCTGCATTGATTTCCCATTTTCTTGTACTGTTAGGAACTTATTTTGGGCAGTTGGAAAGCTCTTGGACGCATCTAAAGGGGCAAAAAAATCAGACTAGAACAGGAGTTGCATCTTTATATTACTTTTGCAGACCTGACTCTCAGCCAGAGGGTTAGCAGATGGGCATGTGTTGTCAGAACATGTTCTGAATTTAAACAAAATTACACTGGCTCTTGCTGGGCTGCTGCAGTAGCACAGTGACCTCTGGAGCCGTGTCTACCTCTGCCCTGTGCTCAAAGGTGAACTGTGCTAAGGTTTAATTTGCTTGATTTAAAGCTTTGGTGTATGTAAGAGATGTGGATCATAAAAACAAGTCTATAAACAAATATATTAATTTTTTTCTCCTCTTCCCGAGCCTTCTTTTCTGCAATTCTGTTTTTTATTATTCTGGTTTTTGAAGAGCTCTGAGATACACATTTTTGAAATATTTCGAATTAACACAACCCTCTGACCTGTGCTTTTGAAGACAAATGTGGAGCTGTAAATGGGAAAAAAACAAAAAGCACCCTCCCCCCCTCCCCCAAATACTTCTGTCTCAGCTGGTTTCAGCCTCAGATACAAGGCAGGACACTTCCACAGGAAAAGGTCTCCAGAATATAGTTCCTGTGGAGGTGCAAGAGCTGAACACAAAACCTTTGGGGTTTAATTTTAGAGTTTCATGGATATTTTCGGCTAGAGACAGACTTCATCCACCACTCCATTTTGGACTGAGTAGGTTTGGGAGGGCTTTGGGCATGTGGTTTTTGTCCCTTATGGATAGGGAAGTGTCTCAGCAAACTCAGCCTCGACAGGGCCAGCTACTGCAGGATGCCAGGCTCCCTAAAGGGGAAGCCTTTCCAGGAAATCCCTTCATGCCTTCCCACAGACACTCCATGTCCTGATGGCTTGCTCTGTGCCACAGGCAGCCAGGCATCATTCAACACTGGGATGCCAGCAGAGACAGGAAGCCTCTCTTTTTATGGAGAGATCAGAGTTCAAGTATCTTACCCTCGAATTTCAAACTACCATTGTAAACTCATGCTTTTCCTATTTTGTTCATTCCAGAATGTAACTGTGTCTTCAGACTGAATGGAAACATTGGGTGCTAAAGATTGCCTTTGTTAGCAGAAGCAGACTCCATAAGCTATTGTGCTGTTAATTTTTTCAGTTATCCTGGCTTCCTTAATATCATTTAGCTATTTATTTTCTTTATGGGTACCTTATTCTGTTTCACTTTGAACCTTCATTGATGCTGAGGATTTCACACATTTTTTATCATACTGTGCAAAATGTTGATGGAATCTTTGTGCAGACTCTCTGGCGACAGGAAAAGGTTATTATTATCATCCCTTTTGTATTGTATCTCCAGAAATCTATGCACACGCTTTGTAGCCATCCATTTTGCACTGGAACCTGAAGAAATCATTTTGTTTTACCCACTACAAAAGCACTTTTTAAAAGAGGTGTCTTTCTAATTGTCCATTTTTAAAGCTGGTGCATGCATAATGCAGTGCTTTCAGGAGGGTTTGGAGTGATTTGCTCCAATTATCTGTACCTTACCACTGGGGCTGCTGCCTGGCTCAGAGGTGAAACCATCCACGCTGAAAGCAAAAAGTCTCTGTTAGACTGGAATGCAGAGTGAAAAGAATTTCATTCACCGAGGGCAGTGACGAAAGAGCTGCATCCACAGTCTGTTCCAGTCATCCAATTACTCTGTTCCTGGCATTTTCAACCATGTTAAACCCACATGGAGCTTTTGTGACCCCAATCCTCTATCTATAAAGGCAGAGAAGAAAGAGTGAACTCCCTCTTTTCTCCCCTCTAAACAGTTTCCATACTTGCATTAATTCAATCTGCTTTCTCTCTGCTATCCCAACTTCTCAACAATCTATGCCAAGATCAGCAACTGCCAAAATTAAATGGCCATTGACTGCAATTATTCAGAAATATTTTTATGTAAGCAGCAGGTTCACTCAGGGTACTCCAGCCAGCCATGCAGCCATTCCCCACTGGCACACAAATAGCAGCTGGATATTAAGACACAGCTGTGATATCCATATACTGCCCATATGCTCACTTTGTACAATCTGGAGAGACTTGTGTCTTGGAAACAGGGTTAAATGGAAATGATTAAATAAACCAGCAAAAACAATAAAAATGCCAGCTAGTGGGTCTATTGGCTTATTGTGTTCCATATTCCTAAAAATGCACTTTGCAGTCAGGACACATGGGGTTTGAATAATTTTCTGCCTTCACACTTTCCCTGCCACAAGAAGTAGCACGGGGATGTTTTGCAATAAACAAATCTGCTCTTTTCTGTCAAGGTTTGTGTACACTCTCAGTGCTTTGGTGACATCAGATTTTTCACCAGGGAAATGAAAAAACCCAACAAATCCAACAACCCACATTGCTGAAAACCCAAGAAGCCAAGCCAGCCATGTCTCTGAAATATGGTATGAATTCAAAGAAAAATAAAATAAAAATCTCCATCCAGTACAAACTGGGAAGTGATGGAATGAGGGCTTTCCTGCTGAGACTGTCTCCAGTTACCATTCTTCTGAGCATGGCTTTATCAGCTTTGCACTGAGGATGCTCTCAGGCCAAAATTTAAAAGGTGACTGACAAAAACAGGAGGCCAAAATGAAGCTAAAGAATCCCAAAGAGAGCCTATGGAAGAAGCCTTCTGTAAAACACGAGGGACCCCTGGGCCATATCAGATTTTTTTCCTCTTTAATTCTCTTACAGTAGACAGTAATTCCTATCCCCCTTCTTTGAATCTCTGCAACGTGCAGACTCTGTGTTTGGATGCAGGCAGGCTGGGAAGTGTAACTGTGTACTAGAGGTGCTGAAGCTGGGAGGCACATTATAGTGAATAAAAGCCATACTTCTATAAACCACACACAAATACTACATTCCAAAATCCCATGGCAGGTGAAACAGATCCCTGGATCACTCCCATCAGCAGCTCTGCCCATCACTGCGTAGGGCTGCTTGGAAATAGAGCACTGGGAGCACAGCTGTGACACAAATGACATTGTTTCCATTTTATCACAAAGGCCTCAGTGATGCAGTCTCATGAATTTGTCATATTCTGCACAAGCCTTTGAGAAAACCTCGAGTCCATTACCTTCACTTTTCCAGATGCTTTTAGGTGATTGGAGAAGAGCAACGCTTCCTTCCACCTGCAGCCCACAAGAACAACCAAATCACTTCAGAAGAACAATCCTGTCTATAGAGCCACTTCCCTGCCCCTTTATTCTGTGGATCCATCCTTGCAGCAGTGAAACCCCTGCAAGAGACACAAACAGAAATTACCTCTTCTGCAGGAAAAGCCCACCCTACCCATCCAGACCATACTGTCCCTTGCTCACACACTGTCCTGCTCTCACAGTTAACTACAGTTACTATTTCCATTAAAGATTATCAATATTTCTAATAAAGATGGGCTGGAGACAAACCAGGATCTAATTATTAATTATATTTAGACCTGCATGCCCAGATGGGTAGGAAAAAATGTTCACTCAAAAGGAATTTTTCCTCAACTCCAGCAGATCCTGGATTTCCCACTGAATGTTTTCATTCTCAGGATATCAGCTGCAATCACCAGAAATAACATTAATGACTTTCAGTGCAGTGCAAAAATAATTAGAGGCAGAGCAATTGTCCAACTTACGTTCTTATGCTAAGAAAAGACTGAGAAAAATCATGCGAAGCTTGATAACCTGAGGGGGAAAAAAGCAAACAAGCACAGGGGTGAGGTCTAAATCAAATATGAAGCAATCTATATTTTCCATTAAAGCCATTGTGGAACTGGGCATTTTGCAAAGGTCTTGATTGAAAACCATGGGGAAGTTAATGGGTTTGACTCAAATGATCCTCAGCACTTCAATAAGAAACAAGGAGAAAGGAGGCCCACAAAAGCAGAACTTGAAAAGAAACATTAGTGCAAAACCATACAACATAAAAGAAACAATTTAAATTGCTCTAGAAAAGAGTATAAATTGCCTTGGTCTCAGAACTAAAGGGAGATTCAACAGTGCAGAATCTCATTAGAATTTCAGCACTGTATTTTTTTTTGTGAACAGCATATTAGTAAGATTTACCAATATTGTCTCAACATACTGAAAGCTTTATTATTTACTCTTTGACATGTGGTACTTTTCTAATTCTTTAATTTTAATAAAAAGCAGTAGAGATGTGTACTAAGGACTTCAATTTTTTAACATGGATGAATTGAAGGCTAATTAGCACATTCATATCTGTCAAAAAATCCAATATCTTTTGTATTCATATTTTTGGGCTCTTTTGTGGTCAGTTTAATTAAATTTGTTGCTAAAATAAAGGAGGAGATTAAAAGAAATTAATAGTTTAGGCCAGGTTTTTCAAAGGCAATTAGTAGTTAGAGACCATTAAACTAAGGAGGGAATCAGCCCAATAGTTTTCTAGGGCTTTTTTTAATGTTACCATTGAAATTTTAGCATAATCAGGAAAGAAGGAGCAGTCATGATCCAAAAGAGCTTCCTGGGATCCAGGGACAAAAAATATTATCGAGGTGCCAAGAAACAGGAGTTCAGAGTTGAAAAGGCTGCTGACAGCCTCTTACGGTGCTGTGTTTCAGAAGCTGTGATTTCAAGAGGAAGCAAAGTGGGTCATAAATGCTACTGATAGCTGAGAATTAGGAGATGAAAAACACTTCAGAACATTTAAGTGTGGTAGGTCTGATTACAGCAATCAAAATGCTGTCCCATTTTGTTACAGTTTGTCTTGAACAGCAAGGTTAAGGAAAAAAAGCCAAAAAAAAAGCCATACGATCCTAAATTGTGCAGTATGCATAAAAGTTACAGTCCTGCCAGGGACTACACAGGCAGCTGACCCAAAAGGTAACGTGGTATTTATCTTGTTTTGTACTGTCAACCAAACTGTCACTCCTACCTTATGGTTTGAAGCAATCCCTTGTTGGTTTGGTACCGAGGACTGACCTGTTTCCCACAGAATATCTGCAAAAGCAGTTCCATCCTTAAATTTCACCCCGAGGTGCCTGTGTGTGGTCACTGGCCTGTCATGACTTGGCCCACGTTCCATGGCCAGTAAAACAGCAAAGTGGCTTTTGTCCCAGATCTGAACTGGGTCTCATGAGCATGAGCAGTCTGTGTGCTCCAGAGCACCTGGGCACGTACTCCTGTGAAAAACCTTCTCCTCGCTGAAGAAACATCTCCAAGGATCACTGCATAAACCTCTGCACCTTCCCCACAAAGTGCAAAACAAACCCATAAATACACGGTGACACTAACAATAAAAGCTCCAGTCCAGCCAGCCCCAACTGGATCTCCTCGAACAGCAGAGGACAAGAGAATAAACAACAGATGACAAATGTTAGGTCATTCCCACCTTAAGCCAAAATAACTCCGTGCTGCTGCCAGATCCGATTCCTCTCTTCCTTCTGTCAGCTGACTCAGCAAGCTCATCCCAATCCATCTGGGAGCTGTGCTATGCTAATGAACTATGGAGGGGTTCAAACGTATCAAGTGTGATATATTAAAGGCACTAGAAAACAAACAAACAAACCCACAAAGAAAATAAACAAACCTGAGTACCAACAGCAGTACCCAATGCAGATTAAAAATACAAATAAACAAAATAATGTCATGTGGTTTAAATCCTAATCCTCAGGGATGAATTGAGCATCAATGTCCACATGCCTTGTTTATTAACCTGTAAACTGAGAATTGAAATAAATTCTTATAGCAAATAATCAGACAAGATTTAATGATATGGAGTGCTCATTGCCAGTCTTTAAAAAACTGATCTACCTGCCGCCATTGCTAAGGAGGTTTGTCCAATTCCCAGTTTCCACAGCTCTTTCTTCAGCAGAGGAAGCCACTGCTCTTCAACCCCAGCTTTTTATTACACTCTTTAAATTCTTTAAGGAGTAAAATATAAAGTCTATTTTCAAAAGTGAAATAAATAATGATATTGAAATGAAGTGCATGAAAAGGGAGGTACTCGGCAGTGCCTCTGAGTGCCACTGTCTGGAAGAATCAACGGGGAATATTTCCATTCAAATACCCAGAAAGCACAGAGTGCATTAGCAGTTGCTTTAATCATCTTTCACACACCAGCCATCAGTGCTGCTCTCTGTGCTCTCCTTTGCTCAGACTGTCCCTTCCCTTCCTCCTTGCAAATGTTCCATCACACAGCCTCCCTTAGGTGCACACCAAGTGCAGCAAGCAGCGGTGTTTTCCATTTTATACTTCAGGAATTTCTGCAGGTTTAACAGTTTTAAAACAAACATTAAGCTGCTCTTTCTTATGTTTTTTTCTTCAGCTATGAAAAAGTCTTTAAATCTCCTGAATATGCACCATTTAACCTACTGAGCTCAGTCATTTAGTGGCATAAACCCTTAAATATGAAGTCAACAGATTCTTTAGACGAGGTGTCAACAGTGTATAGGCAACAAGCTGACATAAATCCTGAGGAATTTAGCTTTTAAAAAACCTTAATTCCTTCTTTACTCTAGAAAGATCTCTTGAACCTTTTTCACCGCTTTATATGGCTCTTTAAGCTACATCAGCAGGATGTGCAGCAGCTTATAGATATAGCAATTAAGTTATGAGCAAATGTATGTAAAAACACAGTGTAAGAACATTTCAAAAAATGGACTTTTCAGAAAATCAATACATTTTCACCGAGGTAGATCACCCAGCACCATCATCAAATGAATTCTACTAAACCAGCTGTAGCAAAAGGAATCAAACCCAACCACCAACACAGAAGCAATTATATTAATTATGAACCCACAGGGCCATTGCAAACAGCACAGCTTTTCAGAAACAGCTACGCCACTCCTTGGAGTCCCATTTGGATCTCAGCTCTATCATTCTGCAGTTCCATCTCTGTATACTCAAAATAATAATAAAACATTCTAACTCCTGGAAAGAAAGGGGGATTTTTGTTTTACCCAGGCTATGAGTAGCCTTATCTTAACCTGAGGTGAAAACACCAGTGAATCAACATTTTCTTACCTAACTTAATTCTCATCCTGGTATTACACTGATCCTGGAGGAAGGAAACCTTCTCTCACTGGCTTCAGCAGGAGCAGAACAGGAGCACCTACTGGTGTCTCTAATGGAGTTGAGAGATATTTCCTGCAGTTTTTCAAGCAGGGAGTTGAGGACTCCCTTTAAGAGCAAATATCACAGATTGGTATTCTTTCTTTCTGAGGCACACAGTATTTTACAATGGAACTTAATGAAGTAGGGTCTGAGGTATTTCCTGCAATATATTTCAATAAAAGAAAATATAAGCCAGTAAAGTTGCTCATGTAAGCATTGAGGATTTAAGAAATTACTTAAACAATGAATGCATGAAGCTATTAACCTTCTTGGAGAATTAAAATGTGCCCCTACGTGATGAATCAAAAGCAGCAAGTCATTTCAAGTCTGCAGGATTGATTTTATACATGTGACTGAAATATAATTACAGAAACATGAAATTGTGTTGTATCTAGAGAAAACTAGACCAGACTTCTAGACCACGAGCACACCTTTGCACCAGCTTTTATTTGGTACATTTGTTACCTCCTGGCAATGGTACAGAGCCAGGAAGGTTGTATTGTGGTAGCTACCCTCAAGTATAGGCACAGTCGAGTGAAATTAGCCATTTTTTAGTTTTATTTCATTGCAAGATTCTGCTGTGCTGGAAATATTAGGAGGATCAGCATGACTAAGTAAAATTTTGCTCATGCACAGCTCATTGCATAAAAGCAGTAGCCACAAAAGAGCCCTGATACCAGACTAAGCTGGGTACAGGTTATCTCCATATGTCAGGTATTTAACGGGCAATTTTATAATAGGAAAGGCTTAGAAAATTTAAAACACTTTCTCTCTGAAACAGGTCATGGGAATGTTCTCTGTTTAAAGCAGCTGGAACACTGATACTGTGAGATTAAATAAAACATGAAAGGGATAAAAGAATTACCATATATTTAAAAAACACACAAAACCCAAAGAGCAGAAATGAGAACAATGAGAGGCATTTTCTCTACTCACTGAAGTGTCCTACTACTTAAGGAAGCCCTTCCCGGTGTCCTTTTGCATGTCCCTGGTTTTGTGTGTCCCCATCAATTAATTTTCCATTGGCATCATCATTATCGTATTAGCATCAAGATGTCACTGTCAATTAGGAATTGAGATCTTTGGGATCTCTTAAAGCAGTCACTTGGCCATCAAATAATATCAAAACATCATTACCATAATATTTATCAGTTTGGTTTTGGGTTTTTTTAGTTTTTACCATTCTGTTCAGCTCCTGAGACATGTTCATGATAGTGCTAATTGCTAATATCACACACTGCCCATGTACTCCCTACACAATTAATAAATACCATTGTGCATCTGCATGGAGAGGGCTAAGGGCTCCTATACAAATGATAACTAAAGCCCATGGTAAAGAGATGTGCAACTGCTCAGGGATGTATGCAAACAACAGTTCACTGGCAGCTTCTAGGAGATGAAACATAACAAGCTGAATTTTAAAGTAACCTGAGATCTGTTTTGCCTCTTGATGGAAGATCTCTCTGAAAGACCAGTTTAAGTATTTTTTAACCCCTTCCACTGAGCACAAGATAGATGTACCTGAACAGCTGAAAACCTGGGCAACATCTAGAGTTCAATAAGCACCTCTCTGTCCTTAATGCCTGTGAAAACTCTGTAGGGATGGAGACAAATTATTATTTGGAATCAGCCCTGAGTTGCGTCCTGTCTCTCAGAGCACTGATACAAGCAGGTTTAGACCAAATCTATAACTGAGTATAACAAAGCCACAATTTTGCTTGAGGAATGTGCCAACAGCACAAACCAAGCTACTGATGCACATCACCACCCACGGACACTCGACAGAGCTGTAACCTTGGTGTGAGGTCTTGGAAACTTTCCCCTGGTGAAAGGAGTCCGGGGGCTGCACTTTTAATGTGACATAGACAGAGCTGACTGCTAATTCACAGAGCAGTGTTGGCATCCCAACAGCCTCCTTCACATCTCTCTTTTCCTAAAATTTCTATCTTTCGTATACACTTGCATGGAAGCAAAGCCTCCCATATCTGCCCCTTCAGCTCAGCCCAGAGCAGGTCACTTTTATATTTACCTGATTTCTCACATATTGGTGAAGGAAAGCTGGAGAACGAGGACAGGAGATGTGTCTGTTTGTTGTTGGAATCCATGTGCAAGTGGCCAAAGACAATCCAGGGCTTTTCTTCCCCGTGGAGACGGGCACAGTCCCTCTTGCATCACTTGGTTTCTCATCCACACAGGATCTCAGAGATTACACAACTCACTACCAATGAGCAGACTGCACCAGGAGACGATCAGGCTGGAACATCAGGATATGGCTCAAAGTTCTGTTTCTGTCCAGAGAGGCCACGCTTTAGGGGTGTGAATGTGCATCCAAGAAGCACAAGGCTGCAAAGGGAGGCAGCTGCTCTACTAGAGGCTTCAAAGTGTTTCTATTTGTGTTAGCACAGCCTTAAATCCAATTTTATCAATTCTGGCTTTTAACAGACCTGCCTAGCTCAATCTGAAACATTTTGTACTAAATCTATCTCAGAATCCCTTCCTCTCTCTATTAGATGGAAAGAGGAATAATTACAATTACGAATTTGTAGTAATATCAACTCCAATCTGCTGGTGACACGATGGTGTTGGCCTGTACATCAGGACATGGGGTTTGACTGCAACAGATTGGGGATGGCAATGGTGAACAGCAGAGTAAAGGGTGATTTAAACTTCTCTACTGAAAATCTGTCTGACACTAGAGTGAACAAGGGCTGGTGAAACAAATACCTAACTCAGCACATGAGGAAAATGCATGTCCTGTATTGAACAAGACTGGGTTCTGCTTAGGAGTCAGCACAGAATAAAAGGTACCCCAGAGTGGGAGCCTGGCATTAGGCCTGAGAAGTTTCGCATGAAAAAGTAAAAATAAGGGAAAAAAAGGATGGAAAGTAAGTACAGAAAGTCAATCTTTTCTTAGCATAGAACATTTGAGTATTCATGCATATTTTATAAGCACACACCAGCATTTGTTTCTTAACTTTCACTGGTTACAGTTGTCCATAGGTAGCTACACCTATAAACAAAATCCATGAGGAGGAAACAGTGTAAGAAGACAAATTAACATGTTTGCCCCCTGAAATCACACACCTTCAGTTGGAAGGGAAGATTTTAGCACACCCACATGCTGCTAACAGCAAGCTCTTTTGCTGCCTGATCAACACATTCCCCAAGCTGCGGAGGGCAGGAATGGGAGCAGGAAGCTACCTGGAAATCACACGCTGCAATCACCTTGCATTCAGCAGCCATTTTCACACTCTATAAATGAGGGCTCCTGGCTATCTGGCACAAACCTTCCCCCAGCCCTCTCCTACACCGAGCACTAAGTGCATTGTAATTCCGATATTCCTATTCCCTGGTAACAATATGTCATTCCTTATATATGTCAGGGGTTTGGGCCAACACATAGTTGAAGCTTTTGCCTGCAGTAACAGGTAATACACAAACCCAGCTCTTGGCCAAATCTTCCACACTGAGCAAATTTGACAGGGGAACCACTGGTGCAGAATGAATGCAAATCAGGATGCCAGTTTATTTTCCAGTCAGTTCTGCACATAACTAGAATCTAATCCAGTTATGGTAAATAGTGAAAATCTTGATGTAAGGGTAAAACATATGTAAATTGCCATTGTGATTTCTTAAACTCAACTGGAATCCAGCAAACGCATCTCATTCCATTACTCTCTGCAGCAGAGAAGAAAATTCAGTTGCCAAGAGAAAATTAAAAATAATAATACCAGGAACACACATTTCAAAAATGCATTCTGTGTCTTAAAAAATAAGGTCCCTGGATGCTATAGAAGCCGATAAATTATTACACAGATGAAGTATCTCAGCACAAAGCAAATTATCTGCTCACATATAGAAAAATGAAACGGTGCCACTTCAAATCTGAGCACAGCACTGCCGGTGTGCTCTGCACCGCTAATGAAGCTTTAGAAGCAATCATTGATGACTCTGCAGAAGCCATGTCTGCTGCCAGAGCTGTCACTTCACATAAAGGCCCGGTGGGGAAAGCCATAGGAATGTCTGGAGCCCCTCGGAGCCGGGAGCTGCTGGGTGGCGGAGGCAGGAGGCGGGAACACCGGGTGCTCTGCCCCGCTGCCCTGCCAGCCCCGACACGGGTGCCCCTCTGCCTCCTTGGCAGGGCTCTTCAGAGCAAACTTGGTGGGAGCTAAATGGCTGCCTGGCCACAAGTGCACTGTGCTGCTCAGGGCATTTCTGACGGGCACAGTGCTGAGAGCTCACTTCTCCTCCTCACACATCGCACCAAGTGACAGCACCATTTGTGCGCTCAAATGGAAATGCAGCACACGGAGTAAATAAAGCCATGGGAAGGCTTGACCAAACCATAGCCTGTTTTCTATGTTATTTACTCAAACCGGTTTTAAACCAAAATATTATGCCGCTAAGTAAAACCAAAAGCAGAAGTTTGCTCTCAAAGAATTCCACAGAAACTGTACAAAATATTCTATGCTAACCTAAGTTAGGAGCCATTTGGTTCCACAAAAAAAGCCAAGGTTATTTAACCGCAAGACATGAATTTAAAATCCTCTCAAAGGTTGGTTGTTTTTGTTTTGTTTTTTAAATTTCACGGCACTTTATCAGCAACTCAGTGTTTTGTTAGAGAAAATGAGATGATGCCTGGAAATATAAAGGATTCCAAAAGCACAGCGAGGACAATACAGTGCAGCTCCTGAGCCTCTTCTTGCAGAACAGAAACTTGTTTTTCTATTGTAACCCTGTTACATAGAAAACAAAAACAGATTTGTGAAACCCTCGCTAATGTGTTCGCCTACTGAGCCACTGCCTTTGTCTGAAGTATTTTTCTGCATTGCCCTCATTTCACACTTCCTCAGTTTTTTGCCCAAAACCTGCAGAAGCTAAAATCCAGATTCTCAACAGTTCCACCTGTGCCCCTCAGGCTCCTCCTATCATCATCTGATTTAGGATCCCACACTGTACACTGTTATACAAAGCAAATTATGAACAGTTGAGTTAAAACTCAGGAAACTGAGAAATGACTCGGATCATAATAATGCAGAATGTGTAGAACAAACAACACCACTCACCTTCTGTAGCTGTGTGCCCATCAGAAGCAGGATATACATTTACCAGAAGTGGCCCCCAAGCACAGTATTTGTGACCATTGCCTTGTGGACTGCAGGTATGCCTCCTTGTTTGTGTAGCAATCCTCATCTGCTTCCAACAGCCATAAATTGAAAGGTTACAGGGCTTAAACCATTTCCCAGTTATGATATGTCTATCAGGCAGCAACAGATGGGCAATAAACTTTTAGCCATAAATGTTCCTGAGAGCGGGAAGTTCACGGCCAAAGCCATAACCACGTAACATCAATTGATGTCCAAAATGCAATCTGGCCACGTCGTTCCCTTTAACACCCAACAATACCTTACATTGCAAGGTACTTACCAGCAGCCTCCGGGTTAAATAAGAGCTGCTAAGGTCAGCTGGGATGGCTCCGAAAGGCTCCCTCCAGTCAACTGGAGATTTGTGGCCTCCTCTGAGCCTCCAGCACTCCCTGATTTCATCCCCGTTCCATCGAACGCTCTCAATATCACTTTAGACTGGATATTGAAATCACTTAGCAGCAATAAAAAAGAAAAGTGCCACAGAATTGAATCCCATTTTGCTCAGCACACATCTCTAAACTATTACCAGTGTGAAATGAAATCTAATGTCTCCCTTATCAATCCCATCTTCTTTGCCCTTTTGTTTTTCTACGACTCTTATGATACACTAAATCCATTTGGACACACAATAGTACACGGGTCATACCACAGATTTCAAGAAGAGTTTTCCAAATTTATGTAGCCACCACAGCAGGTTGCTTTTCAGCCATCACACTCTCACATAAAAACCCATTAATAAAAGCAGGAGACAATGCAAACACCTCAGTGTGCTGCTTTGGGCTAGGGCAGTTCATTGTCTTCCCACAGTAGCTGGTAAGGGGCTGTGTTTTGGATTTGTGCTGGAAACAGGATAATTTGGGGATGTTTTCATTGCTGCTAGGCAGTGCTCACATAGAGCCACGGCCTTTTCTGCTCCCCTGTGGCCCACCTCCTTTTGTTTTCCTTAGGTTAATTCTCGTGGTGGTAGAAAACAGAAAACGTGATTGAATCTCTGCAGTTTCATCTAATGCCCTCTTTAGGGATGGGAACTCCACGGTGGTACAAACATTGGACAGAAAATGTGACCAGCTGAAATCCAAATATCTTGACTTTCATGGGAAAAACAGGGCAACTGCTGTGGGCCTGTGCTACCCGAAATGCATCCTCTGAGCACTACCAAATGCTCCCTGATACTCAGCCTTCTTTTCCTGCTGTTCGTGATGCCACCTCTCTCCCCCAGACATTTCCTCTTCCCCAGAACTGGAAGCTTTGCTGAAACAGTGTATCCAAGGCAGGTGACTGATGTGCAGAGCCAACTAAGTGATGGATGTGCAGGGCAAGCGAGGATACAGCCTGCCCCAAGGAGGAGTTTTGGGGGAGGATTTCTGCGTTGTCAATTACTGAGAACAGATGTAGCTTATAGAGCTTGGGCGGAAAGCTCATCTGATTGCTCTTGGCCAAGTTTAGATGATGGCTAGTCAACAAAATGCGATGCCCAAGAGACTGTGAAACTAAACCCTCTGGAAACATGTCCAAAGAATAAACCAAGTGTAAGGCAATACTGCACTAATAAATCAACTGAGCCCCTTAACAGTAACCGAGTCAGATATGCGTATAACGATGCTGTTTAAACCATCTGAGTGGCTTGTCAAAGCTGTTCTATCAAAATACTGTACATAATTACTTGCATTAAACACAAACTATAGTCAGCTGCTAGTTTTTCTCAAATTTAATAAATGCTATTACTTCCTGCAGTCTCTCTAGGTAGCTGCCTGTTCCAGTGTCTTGTTGGATTGCATTTTTAACTCCTCACTATTATTTCTGGAGTTCCAAAAATGTCACGAAGACAAGATCTGGCATGGTGAGCCTTTGATGTAGCTCATCAGAATTACAGACTGACTGGTTACAAAGTAAAAACTCCTAAATAAAAATAAAACACTGTTGGAAGGGAAGCTTGCTAAATATCTGCACTGCTAATCTTGCTCAGTCAATAAGAATGGTGCATGAAACACGGAAGTATAAAAATTAGCAAAATAAAAGCTAAAGGTGAATGCTACTTAAAATATATCTCTATTCTAGAAACAACAACAGGGAATATGTTATTTATACAAGGTAGTTAACCATTTCATAGGAGGATCAGTACACAAGTTTTCTCCATCTGACTTTCAGACAGAGCATATCAATCAGTGCTGGACCAGAACATAAAGCTTTTGCTTGCTTTAAATAGCATCTTATGACGTGGAGGAAGATAACTTTTGGCAAGAATAAGATTATCACAATTTGTCCTCTCATTCATGTTCAAAGTTCAGCAGAATCCAACTGGAATTTGTACTTTCACCATTTTGTTTTCCATCTGTAACATAAAATTGCTGCTTAAATGAAAGCGCTGAACCCCACTGCCCAACACCACTTTGGATGGGGGAAATGATGACTTCAAAACTGAGTATTGAATTTCTCCCACTTTTACAGTCAATTGGCATAAGGCATGATTTAAGCAAAGAGAATTCCCACATTATGCAGGAAATGGAATAAATTGGCCAATTTGACACTGAACATCAGAACCACGAGTGGCTGGGGTAAAGCTCTACCCACAAGGGGAACTCCCAGCTACAAACCTGAGAAGGCAACAGCCCACACCACACTCATACCCCACAGAGGCTCCCATCTCAGGCACGGGAGCCCTCTCTCTGCCCATTTTTCACCCTGGATTTCACCTTGGATTCTCCATATCCCAGGTGACAAGAGAGCTTTTCTCTTTCCCAAGATGGCTTTCCTCTTTCCCTTATTTTCTTTAAGCAAACAACAAAATCAAGAAAATTAAAACCAGTGCCAAAAAGAGAAAGAGTTCTTGTTTTCTAGCCCCATCATAGATTGTAGGATGCAAAGTAAATGTTTGCTCTTAATTTTCCCTGATTAGACTTGAGTTACTAGTATTAATAGCCACTGCAATTTGCAGTTAGTTCCCTGGAGGGAAATTTCATACAGAAGTTATTCATCTTTCTTTAGTTCTTCTGTTTCTATAGGCACTGGAAACAGAGCAAAAAAAGGATTCCTTGGGTGGAAGGACAGGTAGAAGGTGCCTGTCTGAAGTGCAGGTGTGAGGTTCATACCTACACAGGTTCTCTCCCTTCTCCTGGGCCACATCAGGACACTCATGTTCCAGCTTCATGCATGGATTTCTGCACATGTATAATCTGGGTGAAAACCTCTTGTCACCATTTATATAGTAATAATATCCCGACTGCAAACAAAGGTGAAAAGCTCTTTAAATGGAGAAATATTGTTTCTCTGGGTACAAAAAGTTAGGCCAGCACTAAAAGCCCAGGTTATTGATGCTGCCCCCAGACAAGGTTCTGTTTGTGTCTCTCAGCTGAGGTATATGGCAGACAACCATTTTATGTCATCTACGGGCTGTGTATGTTATAACAGCATCCTAATGTCAAAATTGAATTTACTTCCTAAGACACTGCCTCTTAAAGTGCCTTTCACACATAAATGTGAAGGGAGACTATTAGCATGGCTGTTAGACCATAATAAAGGATGTTCATGGCTTGTCTCTTAATTATGCTTTTTCACTCTCATCCTGTGGCAGTACAATTCCCTTTTCAACCACAAACCATGTTCATGACATACATATAATGCAGTAAAACTCATGCACGTAAGAGCAATGGATCACATTAATCTGTGCAATTGAATCAGAAGACAATGCAACTGCAGAGAATCTGTAATTCAGTGAGTCTCTTTCAGAAGATTTTGAAAGATCCTGTTGCTGCAGATAATTCTGGCTGTTGGGTTTACAACTTAAGGCAGATGTGTTTTCCATAGAACTTGCTAACATTAGAAAAAAGGTAGTTGTTGGGCTTGGGTTTTTTCCTTAAATAACTCCTTAACCTTACCATTAGAAAGTCTGTTCTCTCACCTTTCTTTACCATATCATATTGACATACAGCTGTTAAAATGGGACAAAAATCAAGATACAGGTTGTATTGGCTGTGTTTTGTACTTACGTGACAGGCATAGGTCTGCATAGGTAAGAAAGAACTGTTGATTGAATTCAGTAACATTAATAACTTACAAAAAAAAATTACTCTTCCGGACCAGAGAATATTCTATTAAAGCTGGAAATGTTGGGCAAAATTAGAATTACAATTTATTCCATGCTGTTGGAATTTTCCTTGTCCCACACGTGTAATTGCAAGGCAGTATTCTGTTCTGCACACAAATGTTGACAACTTTGTTTTTCTCTAATCTGAATAATTTCACATCGATCTGAAGCAGTAATATCCTCATGGGAATTGGCTTAAAGCAATGAAGGAAGCTTTTACCAAATGTTCTCCAAGAAAAGCTGATGTTTAGAATATAATTGGGAGACAGGCACAGCACTGAACCAGATATTCCAGGTTCCACATGGTGCAGTCTACAGAGACAAACCAGATGTTTAGCACTACTGCCGATACCCTCGTGTCCATGGGGAATTCTGCCATTTATTTGGAAAACAATTTATTAAAAAAAGTCAAAAAACCCAGCACATCAGCAGCATGTGGTTTGTTACAGCAAATGTACAACCTAAAGTGTTTGAGAATATCAGATTTCTTTTTTAAAAAGAAGGGCTTAAAAAGCATTCCCACAGTTCAGCTTTCAAAAGCACAGTCTTTGTTATCTAAAATAGACTGGGCCGCTGCAGCCCAACTATTTCTGAGTAAAAGCAGGTCATTATTAAAAAGAGGAGATTTGTAACAGCAGACATATTACAAAAGAGACTGTCAAATATAAGCACCCATAGGAATAATGTGTGGGGTCTTGCATGATCAAGAATAACCCCCACAGGATAAGATGAGGAATATGGGGTTGGATTTTTTATGCTTTTATGTTTTCTGTTCTGTGTGAAGACAATAGCTCTGGATTTTAAAAGTACAGACTTATTTTCAGCAGGCTAAAGATACCTACACTTTTAAAAGGTCACTGGAATTGGTTGTTCTTGAGTCTTCAGCCATCTTTTAAACAGACCAAAGCCAGATCACTGGCACTGTAAATGGGTCTCCAATGCCACCAGAATATAAAGATAACAGCAGTGGCTCTGGTAGTGACTGGCCACCCTGCAGCAGTGACCCTGTTTCCAATGCCAGCAGCCAAACCTGTGTTCTGTACACACATCCTACCTGCTGAGCTTTCTCCTTGCTCTACAAGCTTACTACTGTTTGCTATAAACCATTAGCCCAGCCTAGCTCCATGAAACACCAGGCTGGGAGGGAAGATCAGGGAATTACCCCTGTGGAAGAGAGGAGGAACAACAAGGACTTTGCTGCTGTTCTGACTACAAACTCACCTACACTGGGTGCCTGTGTGCTGCCTTTCAGCCCCCTGACAAACTCAACAGCTCTGGTTGTTGTGGCTGGCACACATCTCTCCACGGGGGCTGCATACCACACCACCCCTGTAAGCATGACATACTGGAAAATGGAGCAGGGATCTCAAATGGCTTTTAGCTGTTAACCTCAGGAAGCAGCTTTAAAAATATTATTATTGTAGTTGTTAATAGTTTCCAAAAGGATGACTCCTGGGGCTGCAAGAGCTCATTGACTTCACACACGCACATCCTTCTCCGAGGTTAAATGGGAATGGTTCGTGAACACACAGTTGAGAGCAGAATTACCTAATGAAGTGCACTTGCCTGAGCACAGCCAGCTCAGACAGAGCTTTCTTGCAAACATAAAAAGGTGCTTTTAATGTGAAAACCTGCTTTTGTTCCCAGCTTGGAAATGTTTACGGAAAATTGTGCTTCTAGGCTCTGGGACACGTGCACGCATAAATGCACAGAGCTCTGCTAGCATTTACATCATTGCGGTCTCAAGGGGGGAAAGGTCTGAAAAACAAACCTGTTTTTACAAAAGGACAGAAATTAAATTATCCAAGTTTGAGCATGTTAGTAACAGTGACAGCCAAAAGTACTTACCAAGTTAAATCCACTCTCTTGATAGGCTCCCCAAAGAAACAAGGCACAAAAGTCAAAAGGAGGCATTTCCAAGGCAATACTGCAGACCTGGGCACTGAACTTCTCCAATCTAGTGATGAGAAAAGAGGGCATTAGGTAACAGCATTTTTGGGGGGGAACTGGAGAGAAAAGGTGATGCTGAAGTGATGGACAGCATAATGTCCATGGTGGCTAATTTGATGATAAATTCATTTATTGTCACATGACAATTCCACATCATACGAAGACACGAAATAAGAATTCCTCTGAAAATCTCAGCTAAAATTCCAGGTGTGACTCTCTTAACTTACACAGTAATTTTTCAAATCACCTCTTAGAGCAAGGCAGACAATATTTTTATAGTTTCATTAGAGCTGTGGAGTACCTTTTTGTGTATAGTGCAAGCTCCCTTCACTCTCTTCCTTTCTCTTCTTCTCAGAGGTGGTGCTTCACTGGAATATCAATAATGGATAAAAGTTAATTTCCTTCACAAGAACCAATGTCAGCTAAATGTGCTCACCTCTTACAAAAAAGAGTTCCAAAGTGCATAGAAGAGAAAACTGAAGAGAGACAATCACGGCTGCCCTGGACAATAAGATTCATGGTCTGAAACAGATCTTTCACATGATGCTAAATTACACATTATGAAAAGAAATAATAAAAAAAGACAACTATTTGTGTGCTTCTCATCCTCTGGGAGCCTGACTCCCAGTCTGACTAACAGATCGATCCTCAAAAATGCATCTCGAGAGCTTAGTGAACCCCTAAGAGCTGCTCTCCTGCCTTCCTGCATAACATGAGCCACGGAATTTCATCCAGGCATTGGTGTATCCACACAGAACATGGTCTGTCTGAACTAACAAAATCCAACATTTCTGTCTGGTAACTGCCAGCCCCCACCTTCAAAGTGTAATCAGATTGGATTTCCTACCTACATCCAGAATATTAGCTAGGAAAGATCCTGCTAAGCAATGCTTACTGTTTTAGATTTGTATTTCTGGAGCTTTTTATCTTTTATTGAGCTCTTGACAATATGTAAGGTACGAGAACTATCTTCTACACCTTTTCTCACTATGCAACAGGAAAAAAATTATATTAGCAACACCCTAATGAACTGGTACAAAACAGAAGATTTATACATGGTTGCCTACACTTAAACCATGAGGCAGTGAAGTACAAAGATAAAAGAGACATCAAGTCAGTATTATTATTAGATTAAAAAAAAAAAAACCAAAACAAAAAAAGAAGAAAGCAAACCCTGCAAACGCATTTGTTAAGCAATGCTGTTTGGGAATACTCTCCTTGCTGTTCTAATTGCTTCCCCATTGGGAGAAGGGTGGAACGTATGTGTTGATTTGACTAAAATTTCCTTCTAGAAGAGCTGTTTGACTTCTAAGTAACACTGAAACACAAATAACCTCACTCGATTTACATACAAACTACTCTGATGAGCCAAAGCCTTCCCTTGGCAATAGTGAAGCAACACAGGCTGTGAGCGAAGCACTTCAGCTGTCCTGCTCCTTCCCCTCCTCAGACACTTCACATTCTGCAGGGAATGAGGGAATGGCTACTCACCATCAAGTTGGGGAGAAAATTCAATAACTTTTACGTCTCTAAATGTCCAGTCCCAGCTTCTTTGTTAACATTTTGCTTCAGCAAAGTACTTCAGTGTTGATGACAGTGAGGGGAACTGGTAGTGTTTGTTATCTGATTGCATTTTGGTTTTACTTTTGATAGATTTCTGACAGAAAATACATCTTTGTTCTTAATTAATCTATTCAGGGACCTTAACTCTGCACAGAAGCTCATGCTTTTTACGTAATTACTTCTAAAGGCTTTTTCCATCACAGCATGGCTGTCTCTTCAGATTACTAACTATGTTTCTTTTCCTCTCTTAGTCTTTGTTGATGGAAAGTCAGCTTTAGGTAGTGAATTCTGTAGGCAAGGCTGCCTGTTCCCTGGGAACCCCCTCTGCAGATGGAACTACACAGCTTCACTCTCTTCTCTGAGTGGATCTGCACAATCCAAAAAGGGTTACCAGCTTGGTGTACAGGCAAAGTGCCTCTCCATCCTCCTCCTGTTTGCTGAGAGCTCTGTGTTTACAGAGAGAGGCAAAGCCGTATCAAGAGCATTCTCTAAAGACCAGAAGTGTAAAAAGAACTAGCATGACTCCCTAGTGCATCAGCTGTGACACTCACTCAGGAACCATTCTGTTCAATATTTAATCCTACGGTTCCTTTAGCAGCTTGTTCAATTATGGGATGAAAGAAAGAAAGAGGAAAAAAGGAAAGGGGAAAAAAAAGAGATACAATTAGCCCAGAGTTCCCATCACCATCACCATTCATCACCAGCCTTGAGAAATCAAAGCTCTTTATTCTCTCCCACTCATTCCACTCATGTTTAGCACTTCTATGTCAAATACAGCAGATTCAAAAGGAGTGATTGAGAAATACTTTTTCCTTGAGTAGCCCAACAATTTGAGGGCTGTTGTGAATGGAATGAGCTCTCTTTGCCTTAGCTAAGCTACATGTAAGTACTAAAGCAACACACTCAGCGAGGCAGGAAAAAAGCCTCGCTCTTTCTCTGCAGATTATGAAAAAAGGTATAAGGAAAGGGCTTGGCTCCATACTCCAGGAAAGGCTGTTGATCCCATGAATGCGGGAGGGGACATGTTTGTGCTGCATTCAGCGAGACCGTGACACTTGCAGCCTTTCCCCTTCTGCAGGGAAGGCTCTTGGAAACGTGAGTTAATCAGGTGTTAGGTGTGTGTGGTGCCACAGAGCTGTTTGTCACCCACAGCTGGATCAGCCCTGGGAGCTGGAAATGCTGCCCCTCGGAAGGAACGCACAGGTACCATTCCCTCTGCAGCGCCGTGGAAAGGAGCAGCTGCCATTGTCACTGCACATCACCCTCTGGAACAGATACAAGGGAAGCACTGCCAGGATGAATCCCTCTCCTGCCTGTTGGAACACGCACAGGGAGGCTGCTCCTCCAGCAGCTTTTGCTACTTATCTCTATTTTTTTGCCACAGAAGCCATGTCTGCGCAGGCAAGGGATCATGTGCCAGAGTGAATGGGCCCTGATTAATGCGGATCATATCCGACAACCTTTCTGAGCTCCTTCTGGGCCGGCATGCTCCATTAGTCTCCAAATGTCACAGAAAGGTACTTAAATCAACACAGGAGAGCAGGGATTAACAGGCAGGGAAACACACGGCTACCAGAGCAGCCACTGCAATCATGGCAAACACTGCACTCTGTGTGTCTCCACTGGGCCTCCCTTAGCAGTGCTTGGGAACTGGGCATGGACATTTATTTGGGATGGGAGCTGTAGATGCCAACTGAACCCACCCTGCCCACTTTTGACAGCTTTGAAGCCATCGACACCCAGAGCACGACCTTGAGGCCTCAGCTCCAAGGCCAACAGTTCAGCCTCTGCCACCACCAGGCTCAAGATGGAGTTGCACATGCTGGGACAAAACAGCCTTAAAGCTCCTCCCATTCCCTGGTCCCTCTTTATACCTCTCCCATGTCCTCCTTGCCCCTGGATGCCCTCTCTAGGATATCCGTACCTCCTGTCTGATCCTGCTGGGGCTGCTTCAACTCACAGACTCGACAGAAAAGCACCACAGCAACAGAAAACTGTGAAACTTCACGTCCTGCTTGCCCACCTGTCCTCCCCTCAGAAACCCAGCAGGACCCCCCCAGCTCACTCCCCACAGCTGAGCCCCAGTGGCTCTGGGCTCTCTCCCTCCATGGGTGGCATCCCTGGGTTCTGCACGGGGCAGCTGCTGATTCCAGGTTGTTTCTGGTGGATCAGGACTGCAATGTGTTTCCCTGCTTGTGCTTTTATTTCTGCTGTCACAGAGTGCCGCTGCTCTCCCTCGTTCCTCCACAAATCCCCACTGTTGGCTACATCATCATCTTAACCCAATGCTTTCTTCCTAGTTTTGCAATATTAAAAAAAGAGCTTTTCGAGAGAACACAAAAATGTAAAGCAGTGTTACAAAAGCAGGCTTGTGGCAATGTTTATAGATTTCTAGAGTTACGTGGCTGTTGTGCCTCTGGCTTAAAATCCAGGGGAGCACTCACTGTTTGGGTTCCTGTGTTCCCACAGACCCATCCAAACCCCTGCTAGCAGGGATAGAAGGAAACAGTTCAAGGTGTGGTTAAAAGTTTACTGGAGTGGGGGAAGTGGGCAGCTGCTGGGCACCCAAGGTGCTATCGCCCCCCACCATCCTGCCCCAGCCCACCACAGGAGCACTCACATTTATTTCATTTCCAGGCATCAGGCTTGCAATTATTAACTACTGTCACTAACTGATTAGACAGTGAGCAGTTCCAAAAACACCTCTCTGGGGGTGACAATTTTCTGTCATGTGAAATCTGACATCTGAGGAAAAAAAATGTTGCCCAGACACATGCAGGCATTTCATAGCTTTTAGATATTAGCACCAACAATTATTTCTGCTTCACTTCTTACACTTTTTGCAAGTTTTAAATATTTAGAGTTCAGCTTGTTCAAAGATTTATTTTACTTTATTTTTGATATTTGCTTTTTAACTGTCACACCTTCTTTGTCACTGCTTTCAACATTCTAAGAAACTCACATTTCTAACTTACTGAGAATGTATCAGGGGATTTGGTGCTGGTACTGATACACAGATTCACTCACCCCACAGTCATTCTCTTACCTTCGAATGCCATTGAAATACCCTGGTTACAGTGCTCTCCTCAACTCTTGTTCAGTAGAGTAGCCTGACTCCATTTTTCTAGAATAAGTCTCCAAACAAACCAAACCTAAAACCCAATTATTTTTGCACATGTTTTCACATCAAAGGGACTTTTAAGTGTACAGAGGTGGTAACAACACAACATATCTGAGCTCCCTTTATATTCTAAGTATGCCACATTTCTGCTTATTTCATAGCAAAGCGTCTAGTAGTAGCTGAGTTCCTGGTACTAACCCAACAATTGCACTGATATATGGTGTATCACAGTAAGTGAGAAGGTCAGCATTTCAGCCTCACCACTCTTACACCCTCCTGGATATTAAAATATGGAGGGGTAAGTCTCCGGCCTCGAGGGCTGGCCCGCTCTTCCTGCAGGTGCATAAATCAGCTCCCAGGACTGAGGCCCTGTGCCAGCAGGACACTGTTATTTATGGATTGGAGACACGTTTCAGGTGCAGGGCGAGGCTGAGAGCAGATGAAGCTGTCCATGTAGACACAGCAATTCTGCAGAATGAAGCTGCTTCAACAAGAGGGCCTTGGGCACTCAAGGACTGTGCAGCCCAGCTTTTAGTTAGGTGTCAGAGCACTGATTAAAAGGTGCTCACTTTGGCAAATGCTGTCTTTGTTGTAGGCTCCTGTGCCACCACCATCATCCAGACAAAACACTGCCCTTAGCACACCTACCCAAATTGCTGCTGGGCTTTGAAGCAACAAAGGGGAGAGGCTCTCACAAACAGCTTTTGATCAAAATAGAAAATAACATCAACTTACATTAAAATATAATTCAGCGCTTGTTTGATATTTTGTTTTTACTCTAATAAAAAGACAATCAATCTCTCACAGATTGTTGTTCCCCAGAAAAAAAAGCGTATCACAATATGCACTGACTGCAAATGCCATATTTAAATATTCAACACAGCTGTACTTGTGGAGACCTGACTGAGAAAATTCCCCTGCTCTCTCCTTCTCCTCATTCAGCAAATCAGGCTGAGGATTTTGAACATAAATTCAGAAAGTATTTTCATAAATAGAATATTTCAGCAGTTAAGACTGTGGCTTTAAGCAGTTCTGTCTCTCCACATATTCTCTTCCTATGCCTTGCTGGAAATAAATCAAACTCTTAAGCTGCTGCAATAATCTCTAAGAGACAAAACAGATGGAAAAAATAATAGGATAAAGTACCTTATGAGTAAGATTTTGGCAACACAAACCCAATGCTTCTGTTCTTTACCTAAATGTTTAGACTTCCAGCAGGCAAAACCAAAACAAAATTGGTTTTGTTTTAAATATGTGGCACATGTTATATAGAGCACACTTTTCTTATTAAAAAAAATGATACAGGGAAAAATGACTCTAATAAAACAAAATACTTCAATATTATTCACTAGGTTTTGCCAAGAACCCCCAGAGAGAAAGAAGGCCATACGTACACGTGCAGACATTGCAGTCCTCCAGCACCTGCAGCACAGAGCCCCAGCCTCACGCAGAGGGTCCTGAAGGGCACAGGGTGAGGGCAGTCCCCGAGTGCTCCCCCCATGGTCAGTGCTGGGGTGAGCTCGTGGGGATCCCCCAAGGCCAGGGAATGCACACCATCTCCCTCCTGCATGGAAAAGCAAGTCAGGGTTATGGTGGGAACAACTTCATGGACAGGCATGGAGCTACTTGAAAGGAGCCTGAAGGAGCACCAGGTTTTACTCCTTTAATTACCGTGTCTCCCCTGTGCTGTCTTACCCCAGTGGCCCTGGTTTTGCTATCCTAATTCCCCTTTTTTGGTATTTATTGGACACTTTTCTCGACCATCTGCCACAGCAGTTTCCTGAGTCCCCGTTTTTTTATTTACAAGATTTCTCCACTTCTCACACTGTTATTTTGTTATTGCAGCCACAAATCAGGGTTAGCCTGGACAGCGTGGACACGACATTCCCTTTGATTACTAGATGGTTCCTGCAGTTTCCTTTATCTCTGTTCTGTTTGTGCCACTTTGTGGCCAGGGTAGGCCACTTGCTTGGGCACTATTTGGGTATCAGTAGCTTCTCACACTGCTGTCCCAAAGCACACAGCCTGGACAGGCTGGTTGTGTAACTCCAATGTGTATTATGAACTTACACTGAGATGCATCAACTTGCTGAAGGAAAAAAGACTAAAAAATGGCAAAGGACATAGCCAAGGATCCCTGTGCAACCTCAGACCTACAGACTTAAATTCTTGCAGAATGTTTGAAGATATGCAGCTAATACCTTGAAAGAAATGCATTTTAGGGAGCTTATTTTGACTAAGAAGCGGGAAAAAAGAAATTAGAATTAGGGACATGGAAGCCCATACTGATATGTAAGTAAAAATGTGTGCATGTTTGCATGTAAAATCATGCAGCTTAAAAGCGCACACAGCTTTGGGGGTTTTTGCTTACTTGGTTTTAATCTCTTCCAAGTCATGATCCTCAAATTGGGTTTTCCATAATTGGTTTTAGCTGAGCTATAATGCACTGAATTTAGCAACCTTAAATCTTCTTCATCTTATGTTGTTTTTTGGAGAGGAATATTATAATAAATTTCATTTCATACTGGTAACAAGTGCAAGAGTTGAGCTAAATATTTACTGTTAGGAAAAATGTAATGCTTTTCTTTTTGAAGCAGAGCAGCTACAACACCGCCTGTAAATGTTTGTCATTTTTATTTCAGTATTAATAACCCCGTTTTTATGACCTCATTCAAGAAGCCCACAAGAAGCTGGCTGTTCTTTTTCTATCATGTTTGTGCCCTTTACATCATTTCCTACTTCTAATAACTAATGATGATAGGTAATTACTTAACAGATGGTAAAAGCTCTTAAATTGCTTTTAAGGACTACTGAGCTCTGCTGCATTTTGGGAGCATTAACTTCTGTGACTTTCCATCTTCCTCGGGTCATTCCAAGTTTGTTCAGCCATCATTAAATATTCAAGGGCTTGGGATTTTTTTTTTTTTCATCCAGAACTAGAGGTTAGTAACATGCTGCTTCAAACCATTGTTATTTCAAATACATTTCTTTTGTGAGGCCACTCTTTACACCGAGAAACCATGAGCCCTCTCTTTTCTCCCCGGGTGTGATGAGCACAGCAGCCCGTGCAGCCCTGGGCATCTGACCTTTAGTTACCAGAGCCGCAGTTCTCTCTCTTTCCTGGAGCAACAAACTGTCACATCATTAACAGGAGGCTGGGGGGAAAAAAGTCAAACCTTAAAACTTAAAGGGGTTGGTCTCATTAATGTCCTTATGCTGCATTTACATTATGTCCTGGGTTACACAGGCAGGAGAAATTCCACATCAGAGAGGGCAAAAGTGAGGGACGAAATTCAGTTTAACACACACAGAGTCGGTGACCCTCTCTGTACTTCCCTTGCACTTTGAGTAAGTTGCACTTTAACCACGGTTAGTGCTGCCCTAATTAGTCAGACACACTGCACAACACCAGCACCTCTGCTGCTGCTCTGCCACTTCTAACAGCTGTTTGTCTGGTTCTGTTTGGAAATGCGTACCAGGAGCTGTGGCTAAAGACACAGAATTGACTAAAAAAAAATTTACTGCAGCACAAATTAGCAAAGACTATGTCTAGAAACAAATAATTCATTTTTACGATTGCCGCTAAAACAAACTCTTGCATTTTGCATGAGACTGTCAAATTGGAAATAATAAACAAATAAAGTTAGTAGGATTTCTTCAGCTTTAGGATCAAACAGCCCTCCTGGTATATAGCTACAGTTACAAATTATTAAGTTGTACATTTCTCATCTGATGCAAAGAGCTGCACACAGATTACTGGACACACCACACATGAGCTCTGATTAAGTGTGCCCAGAAGTGTGATTCACTGCTAAAAATAAATGCTTATGACTGATTTGTTGCTTAAAATAAAATAGGAATATAACGTAACAAATGGATTATAAAACAGACGTTGTGAAACTTTTATTTGAAGTGAATATCGTAAATATCCCTCTCTATTTCTCACCTTCATATGTCAGTGTGTATTTATACTGCTGCAGCTGTCCATCCCTGTGTGGCACTCAGTGGCACTGCCACCTCCTTGGCATTTGGTCAGTGATTTAATATTTCAGAAACAGCTCCTGAGGTCAAATAATGCACTTGTTCTCATAACTTGTTCTCATAACTAAAAGAAGTACAGCATGACGTGCTGATTTTCCTCTGCATAGCTCTGAATTGCTCCAAGCACAGGTATCAACCTCCCATTTGTGTGCACCCAACCCGAGTGCCTCCTGCAACACTGCCATTTTAGTTTGGATTGAGAAGAAAATGATAGTGATTTGCCCAATGAAAACCCAAACGTGACCTCACCTTGCATTTTGTTCAATAATCTCCAGAACATTTAGTAAACTGCTGTTCTGAGGGGATTATGTTCACACATAGAGTGATACTTATAATCATCACCATACAAAAATGGACCCACTAGGTATTAATTTTTGATATACTAAGCACTTCCTTTGCAATTCCATTGTCATCTGGCACCACTGTACCATCAATTTAGAGTGTTGCTGCATTGTTTTGTACCATGACTCTTTATGATTTAGCAAGTCTAAGCAGATACAGCTGACTGTATGAGCCATTTGCATTTTCTGCTCTTTAGAAAGATAACAGATACAATCTAAAAACGTTTAAAATAGCACTATCTTTGCACAGCTTAATAAATTGTTATGAATAAGCAAAATCCTCGATTATGTTACACTCTAAATTAGCCTGGGCTTTACATGAGTTTGTAACAGATAAGGAAAAAAATGAATAAAACTGAGAACAAACCAACTGTAACTCTGGGAATGTTCCACGTGAGAGGAAGCTCCAGGAAGCATCCATGCCTGAAATGCAAGGGAGAGAACTTGTGCCCCAAAAATTCTTCCAAGATGCTTTTTAAAAAATTATTTTTAAAAACTAATCTCAGAAATAATTATTTTTATATTTTAAATATACGGGTGAATCAAGCCAATTCATACCATGAGACTGCATAAATAGTAGTTAGATGTAATATACAGTATTTACTCTTGCAGCCTGAGAAATGTAGTTCCTCTTTTGTATCAGATTTTAAAAGCTGCAGCAGAAAATAGATCCTTTCCCTGCCTGAAAAAATGTACAAGGGGTATTGCTTGAAAACTGAGTTCTCCTGATGCTCTTTGAAGTCCTCCAAAGCGCACTAAAAGCGAGCACTTTGCAGGAGGCTCCCTGAAGCTGACAGGATTAGACCTGGGAATGGTCTATCGCCTTAGTTCCAGCCCATGGCTCCCAGTCCCAGCAAGAGCACTAAGCTCATTCCCAGCACACCACGGGCTTGCCATGGGCCTCAGAGTGCCAGCTCACAGCCATTTCTGGGACAAAGCACAAGCCCGAGGCATTCCAGCCTTGCCATCCTTGATAAAAGCAAAACATAGACAGGCAGGGGAAACAAAGATGCACCTATGGTTTAATTAAGGGCTCAAAAGCCACAGGTTTCTTCTGATACTTGAACTAATCACAATATAAAAGTATCATTTGGTAAGATTTTTTAAATTTGCTGCAATTTCATGGCTCTAGCAGAAAACATTTACAGGGATGTGTTTTCAAGGTTCTTGGCTAAGGGGTTTCTGTATGTCTTTATCATATTTATTTGGATTGAAACAATAATATTAAAACTGCTTCCACAGCCTCTGGCTACTCCAGCACACAACTTCCACTACAGCAAAACTCTCTCACTACTAAAACAGGACCTCTGGCAATTTGTAGTTATAAAGAAAGTGTATTTTCAGAAGGCAAAATAAGCATATTGATGTTATTAAACATGACAGTGGGTCAGTCTGGGGACAGGTCAAAAAACTGAGCTAGAGAAAACATAAGTAAATAATCCATATTCCCATCATCTGTTCTGTTAAAATTGGTTAAAGCACTGCTGGAAGTCATCTCTGAGCCAATGGTCGAATTTAATTTAGAGAAGAGAGACATCAACACTTGACTGGCAGAGCCCCCACCACATGAACCAGGATCCTCTCCCCACAACAGGCATCTGCCTGAAGCATACCTGGATTTGCTGTCTCCTTTCCAAGGACTTCTGGCAAGTGAGAGGAAAGGAGATCTCACCTTACAAAGAGCTGGTTGCACTTGAGATCTCTGGACTCAGGGGCCCTCTGGAGTTTGCTGGTGCAGAAGTACCCACGGGGAGCAGGGACAGTTGCTGGGGACCATTTCATCCTGAGGAAGAAAGATGGGGAAAAACTCAGTACTCGGGTGGTGTAACAGAAATGAGAGTACAAGAACGGCTATTTTTCATCCTTTGGTTGGAACCAAAGAAGTTCTCATGAGCCAGATAATGCACCAAGTGGATCAGGTCAAACTCAAGCAATCCTGTTAAGATTTTTGTCCTAATGACAAGTGAGTGAGTGAGTGTAGGGAAATACTTAAATAATGCTTCTGTGGAAAGGTATCTGAGAAAAATATCAAGCACTGCTGCCAAAGTACTGTCAAAGTTTGCAAATCCAAGTGACTTTGATACAAGACTTCAAGACTGTGAAATAAACTTTACAGCATTTATTCATCATCCCAATAATCCTCACCAAACAGAGGCTGTGAATCTTCTGCAGACTGGGAGGTTAAGGAGAAGAACAAAATGTTGGTAGTAACATCTATGCTTCGTCTACATTTTTATACTCTTCTTAATGTTTTTTTTAAAGTTGATTCCACTCTAGTGGAAGGAAAAATAATTAGGAAGAGGAAAAAATCAGCTTAAGTGAAATCAAGACTCAATTGTTAGGTAGCAGCTGGGATTCTGATGGTCTGGTGCTTAAACCTACCCAGTGCCTTCAGGAGCTGCTCAGTGCAACCACCATCTGTAACTCCAGAGCTAAAGGAACAGCTGGATGGGAAATAAATGATAGGAAGTAAGGAGAACTCATGGTATTATAAGTTTACCTCCTTTTCTTTCTCTGTTTAATTTTCCAGGGGTGAAGTGACCAAAGAAAAATAGAAACAGATTGTCATTTACTCTGGTTGGATTTTTTTACAGCTAAAACTTTAAATGTTTCTAAAAGGTACAGCATTATTGTTGCTGTTTCTACACCAGCACCACCTTCATCTCACTGAACTGCATACAAGTGCATTTACATTTAAAGAAGCAATCTTTCTCAATTATGTGAAATAACAAGCATTTTGGAATGAAATGGTAGGTTTTTTTTTTCAAAGCACTTGCATATAACATTATAACCCATAGTCTTAGTCTGTACAACTAATACTATCCATCTGATGAAAAGGAAACCCTATTTTTACTGGCAACAACAAAGAAATTTAGACCAAGATAATACAACATGCATTTTTCAGAAAGGTCCCATCTATGGATGAGAATTTCTTACTATAGGAAAATGTTTCTAAAACCTTGTTACTGAAAAAACAGTTATCTTGGAAAAAAGGATCAGACAATTTTCTTTAAAGCTCAGCCATTATGAAGTGTGTTTGGAGTTTTTTTAATCCTTGGAAATCCACCTTCTCCTCTAGCAGCTTGGAGCTTTTTTTCTCTTTATATTAAGTAAGGATAGATTTTCTTATGTATATAAAAAGCCTGTGGAAAGAAAAATCCTGCTTAATTCTTCACAGCAGATCTTTGAGCACAAACTTCCATAGAGCGACTCTACATTGCTCTGAAAAATGGGAATGAAGTTCTGGGTGCAGCTTACAGACTTGGGCTCTGCTCTAGAGAGATACCTTAAGCAGATAAAGATGAATCTTATTAAGCTAAATCCTTTCAATTCTGCCCTTGGACTTTGGAACAGGTTTGAATGTGATTTCAGGAAAGATCATATCTGAGCTTTGGACTTTCAAAGAACTGAGAAAAACACACGTGCCCACTTCAAACCTCTCTTTTTGATCTGGGAATACAAACTGTGGCCTGTGCCACTGTGTGAGCAGAGCAAGGGGCACCAGGACACTCCCCTGGAAACAGCTGGAGAAATATAAGACTTCCACGCTGCTGAAAATAGTAACATTATTTGCCCAGTGGGTGCTTAATTTTCTTTGAGCAATGTTTTTGTTCTTTAGCTGTCTCTAGCATTTGATTTAGGAAAATGAACTGCTGTGTGGCTGACAGATGTTTGAGGAAATCATGGATTGTGATTTGGGGAAAATGATGGATAACATTCTTCACCCATTTACTTAAGGTGCTTTTTCCTCATTAAAAATGTATCTCATGCAAACTGAGTGCACCGTATAATCTTGTAGCTATGCAAGTAAAATTCACTTTTGGATTAAAAATACATCTCTTTAGCTTGCATGCAGAGGCATGAAGTCATCTATCTTAGTAGTTTCAGCTTGTGAAAGACAGAGAGAGCAGAATGAGGAGAGCAGAATCACTGTACAGGTGGATGTGTATGCAATACAGGTGCATTCTGGCTTTCCTGGAGACTGGGGGGACAAGAACACACGCTCCTGAACCTCCTTCCACCAGGGGAGGGCTGTCTGTGTAGCCTCCTAAAGATCTGATCAGCAACCCCAGCCTAAGTATCCTGCACTGCAATGATTCTGTTGGGTAACACAATCAGGCCAATGAGCAGAGATCAGTTCCTCACCTTCTCACCCGTGTGTGTTGGTGCTGCCTCTCCTAGACTTGCATTAAACTGGGATTTTGGGAAGCTGGAGTGGTACTGTAGTTCTGGGTGTGGGCAGGCTGTAACCCAGGGGGGTCTGGAATGCTTCATACTTCCAAAGCCTGAATTAATAATACCAACACATCATTAAATGACCATTGGCAACAAGTAAGCCATTTCATAAGAGCACACAAAAATAATTATCCTAATACATTTCTATCCAGGGAAAACACACTTTAAATCTCATGGGAAAATGGGTTCTTTTGGGCTGCAACACCCTTCTGCTAATTCAAGGCTCACAAGACTTAAATAATACCGAGTGAGAGCTTCCAGCACTTTGCCATCCTCTGAACTCAACTAGAGATGTAAAAATACTGGTTTGCCAATTACCAGGCAGGGCATTTCCCCTGACTGCTCACAGATTAAGTGTCACAAAAATATATCAATTCTGAATGTTTCTCACTGGAGCATCACGTAAACACTTGCAGAAAGGGAAAAGCAGGAAAACTTTGAATTATAAACAAAAGAATTTGAATAATCACGATCAAGATTTAAAAAACTGTGCTTGCAAATAAGCACAGAATGTTTCCGTAGACCCAGGAATTCAGATGATAAAGTGCTCAGAAATGTTCTGCCAGAGGGCTATGTTTTCCCCTTCAAGAAGTTTTGATACATCAGCAGCCATATGCTTTAATTTACTGGTTTATGCTAATTTTGGTGACATTTTGCTTCTGATGAGAAAAATCTAAGTGATCTAAAAATCTATGTGATGTTTCAAAATGAGTTTTCACTTAAAATGTATAATACATACGCACAAACAGATTTTGATTTTGTCAAAACTTCTCCAGCAATACAATAATAACAGGAAAATAAGTAGGAGCCATGAAAGGAGAAGAATAAATTGCCACTGAAGGAGACTGGGGCCTGGGGTCATGGAAAACCTTCACTGTTGTTAGATAATTATCTTTTCCATTGGCCAAGCAACATTATTGCTTTTGGTCAGCATGTAGGGACTGGATGTGCATGTTTTTGATTCTCCCTCACTGAAAGGGAATGGATTAAATGAGCTCTTGAGATAGCTTCCAATTACAAAATTCTTTAGTTTTACGCTTTCTATAGGAAATAACCAAGTTCTCAAGTTACTGATTTCACAGACTAGCTTTTTGGACCTACTCCATTAAAACAATGGTGATTACAGAGTATTCTGAAATTCTGCTTCCACATATGCTGGAGATATTAAAATAGACATGCTCAAATACAGGATACTATGAATAAATGAAATCAGGTTGTATTTACAAGACTGCAGTAAAATATTTGCAGTGGCATTAGGAAAACATTTGGGGAAATTCCCAGGTCTAGCTGGGATGCAGGACTTCCTGACTCTCAATTATAGTGCAGGTTTTGATAGTCTGTCTGTAGGTGAATATCATGGCCAGGCCATCAATAACAAGTCTCCAACCAAGTTCCAGTGACAGACTCATAGACTTGAACTGATCCTTGCTTCTGATCCTGGTTTTGAACCTGTGGAGTCTTTCAATGTATGGCTTCAAGCAAACTTGGGGCTGTTCTAAGTAACTTTGGATATCAATACTTTGGAGAATGAAAAAGGGAAATTGTTCTTTGACCCTGATTTATGAAATAACTTGCACTCTTTTAACCCATAAAGAGTGCATTCATTTTTGTCTTACAGAAAAAAGCCAATTATGACATTTTTCCAGGGATGCTCTTTCCAAGGAGATTCAGCTACTGCCATCTATTGATATATATTGTGAAGGGTCACTGTGAAAGTGCACATCTTCCCTGTACCTTTTCTAAGAGGACTGCAAAATATCAGGGGTGAGAAAAGGACACTGAAAGAATGCTTCTCCTTCCCAGCAGTGAAAAGCAGGGATTTGGAACAGGAAGAAAGTATCAGTAGTAGTTTGAGGGTGAGGTGAAGGCACACGCAGATTTCAGTTTAGAGGTAAATTTTCCAAAAAGAAGGGTAATATCCACACATATAGGGGTGATCTGTCACTAACTGACTTCTCTAAAAACCAGTCTGAGATGTGTAGCTATGTTTTCCTCATTAGCTCATGTTTAGATGAGTTGGTCAATGTTCAGCTCTTTAACATCAGCCCAACCTCACCGGACATGCAAATCCTCCAAGCCTTTGGACAAGAGCCTATTTCCAACCATCTGTGGAAGGAATGCACTGACCTGAATTAATTAACTGAAATTAAGCCAGTTTTTTAAAGGGATGAGACCAAAGCAGGAGATGCACTGAATTGGAATAAGAAGTGAGTTGTGATTTCCAGCAAAGCCCTGACTACGTGACAGGGAGCAAACTGTGAAGTTGAGGGAAGCAGCTTGGGCAGAGTGATCTCACGGGAGCAGGGGAGAAAACAGGGAAGGGGCCAAGGTAGCATTTAGTAATTTCTTGTTGTTGTGTATCCCAGCAAAATACTGCCATCCCTCAATCCCTCCTTTGGTTTCCCTGGTGCTGAGCAGCAAACAGTCATTATCTCCTCAGTCTAAGACCCAGGGTCTGACAGCTGTATAATAGACCTAAGGGCTTTTTCAATGTTATGGCTTTCCCTTTCTCAAATAAACAACAAGGCTATTGCCAGGCTTTCATGAACATTTCTTCTCTCACTGCCTCTTTTACCTCTGATCTTGCAAAAATAAGAATTCTTCCCTTCTGAAAATGAGCGCACCTCGTCTAAACAGAAATCTGCTTTATTAATTTGTTTTCAGCTGAGATACAAAATATCCACTGCACACTTCCTGCACTATGTCAGCATTTTGCTAATTACTTAAACAATACAGTTTTCTTCTTTTTTTTTTTAACGAGACATATTGGGCAAAGGCAGTCTGTCTTCAGTTACTCATTTCATTTATTCAAATTACAGCTTTCCATCCTAATACTGCAAAACAAGTGCTCCAGGCTAAGTTTGGAAGTCTGCTGTGTTAGGATCCCCTAAATATAATGCAATTAGAGCCATGCCATGAACGACTAACACTTTAGAAGCAATTATTTCACGACAAGGTGAATTTCTACCTCACAACAAATATTTCTCAGCTTTTTGTGTGCTGGTGCTAAGAACGTCAGAGAGATTAAACAAGCATTTACAATCATGAAGGGAAACCAGAGCGATCTTACTCTTGTGGGAGGCAGCTGAACTGGGGCAGTGGGGGACTGGGAGGTAACAGAGGCCTGAAGGCTCCCTGTGTCCCCTGGATCAGGCTCCTCAGAGCTTGCTGATCCCGTTGTCCATGGTCAGGCTTTCCTGGATGAGAACACCACTGCAGTGCAGTGTGCCACAGAAGCATGCTGGACACTGAGAAAATGGAAGGAAATTAGCATTAACAAGCCACTTAGCTGCTCTGTGAGAGAGTGCTAAAGGCATGGATATCCCATCTGATGTCAGGACTGTTCCTCAGGGAATTACAACCACCTATTGGCTACTAGGAATACACAAGTTATAGGCACTGCTGCCCAGTTTGGCTATTTTCTAATTTATGCTACTGCAGTACTTAGACAATGGGTCAATAGCTGAGTTACAGCACCCAAAGCTCCTGGGCCTCCTTGTGTGAAATACAGAAATAAAAATAAATAGTGCAGTATTGCTAGTTGCATCTTCACTAAAATGCTATGCAAGAATAATAGGTCTTTTCCACTTGAAAATGGAGCTCCACACTTTTGGGGGGCATTCCCATTCCAAGGACTGCAAGCTCACCACAGGCACGTTCCTCCTCTCATTACTGCCCTGTTTCCCTTTCCAAACAAAAGTTACACTGGTTACTATTGTAACAGCCTGCACATAATCTGCTGAGAATAAATATCCATGTAATGAGCCTGAAATGATATGGTAATTTCTTAATTCAAAATAATTACATGGCTATTTGTGCCCTCCAAAATAAGGTATTACTTATTCAGCCCAAACAAATTGCTGTTTGCCCAGGTTTTGAACTCTGGTAAACAGTAGTGCAGCAGTCATCTGCATACTGAATCCTGAGACAATTTTATGTTAGATGTTTACATACACAGAATTGGAAACAAATATTTGTCAAGGCAACAAGCAGCTTTTAGCACAACCAAGGGGAAAAAACCAAACCAGAAAGCCCTTGGAAATAGGACTGAAAACATGGCCAAGTCAGAATGCTACAAGGGCACCAGCTGGCTCAAAGTCACCAAAGTGCCCTCTAAAGCATCTCACAAGCTTGAAAATGTTAGATAAGAGGATGGGAATTGTTTAGTTTATTTTGGCTTGTCATTTGTGTCTGAGTTGAGTGCCTATCTCCCTGTGTCACCTGGAGATACAGATAGGAAAGCCACCACAGACATGAAAATGGAAGGAAGAAAGGAAAGGAGGAGTGAGGGCAGACAGACCTTCAAGCCATTGATTCCAGCAAGCTTTCCTCGAGTCAATAAAACACCTTCCACTGGCTTTGACGGGGGCTGAGCAGGCCTAGATTTCAGAGCATTAATCAAAGATTTAAAATCATCTCCTTGTGAGCAGTAGTAAAACGCTCTCCATGAATGTGAATCATGTGAGCTGGAGCCATGACTATTGAGTTCTCAAAGGTAATTCCATGCTGTCTCAGACTGCAAAAAAGACTGATAATGAAGGACTTGGAATTGGACTGATGCTGCTTTGTGGAGGAATGCAGAGCCCTTCAACACCCAGAGTGGAGATCAAGTACCTCACAGACACCCACTGAATGAAGCACACCAGTGGATAAATTGAGTGCACTACTTTTCACGTGAGATGATTATATATTTGGGCCTGGAATGAAAATTAAATCCACACTTGATTTTCTATTCCTCTATTACACAGCTACACTTCAAACACACTACATTGAGTTTCATACCTGTGTTTATATTTTTGGAGTTCCAGATTTAAAGAAATGGATAGAGATGAAAGATCTGCATGCCATTTCCTACTTCCATGGGAAAAAAATAATGAAATCAGCAGAAATCTGGTCTTTCCTGATTAATTACATCTTGGGTGAGAAATAAAACTCAGTAGCCAATGTCTCCACTTAAAAGAATAGGCAAACTGAAGAAACAAGATGTTCAGAGGTTCACAGATTACAAAGAAATAATCTATAGTCTGTTTTAACAAGGATTTGCAACTTACAACAGGGTGGTCCAAAGGGTATGATGAATCAAACAGAACAACTGCTTGGCTTCCAGAAGCATCTTGCATCTACTGACAGTCATCTGATGTTCTAAACCTGCCAGAAAGCAGAAAACACGTAATTTTCTAACATACATGCAAAAATAGTAACATTTCATATGACTTAAGTGCTAGCATTCATTTTTATGCATGCTTTGAAATTTTTGTTTCAGCATTAAGTATCTCCTAATCTATTTACATATTATTGCTGGACTATTCCAGTACTTTCACTTAGCATTCCCACTGCAGAAAAATCAGCATTGTACTCTCTGCTTCATTTGCTGAAGACATTCAAGGTGTAATTTGGAACACTTGACCTTACCAGAAAAATTGCAGCTTTCTACAGCATCAATAGAGTTATCATTAAAATCCCTCGACACTGTTTTGCATTGTTTGGAAACAAGCTGCATGTTAGAGTACAACACAACACTATGTTCTGTGCTATTTATTTAATTGTTTACCCAGAAACCAGATTTTTTCTCTCATTATTTGTATTTCTCATGGCTCAGGAAGCAGGTTAGGTGCAGTGGAAGGTTGTCTTCCTGGAAGCAGCTTTCTGGTTGCTTTCTCTGAGGGTGGGGATGAGGCTGAAGTGTCCTACAGCCCCTTCCTACGGCCAAGTGCCTTCAGGCTGCTTTCTGCTCTTTCGTGCCAGGTCCATTTAATTCAGCCCTTCTCTTTGCTAGGGCTGCCTTGCATTCTGCACACCAGCACTGTTTTAGGTGCTCGTGATGCTAAATTAGTTGCATATTTCCATGAGAACATTGTGAAGTTCTCTACAGTTCTCTGTATGTATTCTTTAAAGCACCACAAGAGGAAAAAAACCCAGCCACAGGGTCCAACATTCAAAATCCTGGTACTAGCAGCAGTGCAAAAAACATCGGCTTTTATTCTAATGTAAGTGTCATTATATCCCCTCGGATAAATTTATTTATCCATCTCAATGATATTGCTTGTTTCAGCTTGCTTGGTTTTAATTCAGGCCTGAGCTGCTCTGCAATCATTTGTTCAAGTTTATGACATTACACATTGTTGACTAATAGCTTCATTTTGCTGAGTTTCCATTTATTATTGTCACTATTACAGCAGGATTTAGATTTTTGTAACTTGCCTATCCTAGCATGAATGTAATTTCACTGACATTTAATACTGATCCTGGAGGCTCCTCTTTGACTGTTTGTCACCTAAAGATCAAATACTTCTGCTGCTGACTTTTAAAATCAATTATAATCTTGCAGGATTTGGCTCGGAGGATAACCCAAAGTGAAAGGGAGTCTTAAGAGAGAGTTTCGCAATGCATTACATGAGATTGATTTTTCATGTGCAGAAACAAAAGGTCTGCTAATGAGAAAAAAAAGAAAAAAAAAATCCAAACCCCTCAAAACAAATAAAAAGTTCCCAACCCAGAGTCAAGTCTTTTCTATGATGGTTGAAAATTATTAATAAATCTGGTTTTCTGTCACTGAAATTTTAGAATCTGGTGTAAAAGAAATAAATACCCATCAATAAATTCCTGCATTCAATATTACGAAAATTTACATTTAAAATCCATCTAAACTACAATTTGTCATTTTAATAACAATATTCCTCTCTCTGCTTTCCAGTATTCATAGTTTCATAAACTGGATCTGAACTAAATCTCCAAGTTCAATAAAAAAATTGAGGCAAACTGAAGTACTGTGCTGGGTGATTTTCCATCAATAGATAAACAGATAAAAGCCTTCACTTTCAGAGTCGTTCCTTGTCTGTATAAATGACAAATACAGATTAATGGCATCCTCACAAAAAGAATAATACAGTATCTTAATAGAATGAGCAAATGTTTCCTTGAAAACACCCTTTCACACTATGCACCATAATTGTTCTTTAAATTCCCAGCGAGAGCATACATTTGCCTCACACTCTGAATTAGGCTGAAAAACATTTTAAGGTACTAAATTTGAAAACTGTTGGAGGAATTATTCACATATGGGTAAGCAGGAGGGCCACTAAAACCAGATTAAAACTAAATCTATTTTAAAGGCAGATTTTAACAGCGTACTGAATAATCCCATAAAAGAGACATTAAAACGCACAACCTTGTGTAGCAATTCCCGGCGATTGCTGCTGTTTGACCAATAACTGGGGGAAGCTGGGGGAAAGGCAGAGCCGGGAAGCAGAACCACGTGATGGGAAGTAACTCTGGGGAAGTGGAGGAGCTGCAGACCTGCTGAAGTTAAGGCAAGGCCAGATGGGCTGGCAGAGAAGCCCAAGGTAATGTCATTGCTTACCTGGGAGTGTGTGTGAGCCAGGATCCACAGGATTGCCCTTTCCTCGTCTTTCCCAGCTGCACAGTGCTCCAGGTATCCTCTCCTCAGCCCTTCTGCTTTTCAGCCTCTCCCCCCTCGCTGAGAACCTCCTCGTTAATGAGAAAATAGCCATTACAGGAGCAAGCCAGCAGTTCCTGGGGGACACAGGGTGACCTTTCCAGATGCATACATTGACATGGAATTCAATTGCTGAACTATTAACACGCAATTTTACATAAAAATTACATCTCCACGTATTTTCCTAATGCCAAAGTTTTCTTCAGAAAATTGAGTACTGGGGTCTGCTTTAACCACATTAGAACAATATATTATATTAAACAGGACAACACACTTTGCTTTAAAAACAATGATTGTCAACTGTATTTTCATAGAAAACATCCTTCTGGGAATTCAGACATTTTTAGCACAAGAACTTCAACTTGCTGCAGAGTTGTGCATGTTATTATCTAGCTACACATATTCCAATTACTTCATCCTGGGAGAGGTGTTTGTCAGCCCCACAGAGAAAATTGGAGGCCAGGCAATAATGGCAATAGGAAGGCTCATGACTGAAAGTAAAGGAACCAGTTCACTTGCAGGAATGCAAGGCTTAAGTGGAGTCAAAACTGCCATAACAAAATACGTCAAAATATGTTTGCAAATCAATGTTCTTTGAAATCTTCATATGTTGAAGGCAGATTTTAAGATTTTGTCTTCTCTGGAAATAAAAACAAACACTGAAATATCCAAGAGGAGGAAAACATCCACTTTCCTCTCATCTGCTTGTGTCTACTCCCCATGTTAGGACACAGCCTAAACAATGGAGGCCTTAGCAGTGGGGCTAAGGGTAAAACAGTTAAAAAGTTATAATTTGGGCTCCACAGGAAAAGTTAGTATGGCAGACATGAATCTGGGGAACCCTATCAGTGCAATGAGAGTTTTACTTGGGGTAGAATCTTTGTAATTGAAATCTAAATACAAATAAACATATGTATAATGTAACTGTTCATGCACATACTAGACACTAAAAGCAAAATCACAAAGATGTTCTGTCGTCAGAGCTCAGCATTAATTTACTTTCCAATTCCAGTCAATTTGTTATCACAAATGCTCTCAATTAAAATGTTTTATTTGATACAGGGTGAATTAAAACAATCTTTTTATTCTGATGATAGAGATGCACTTAGCAGAATATAAAATAGTGATTTAATGGCTACTTAATGGCCTGAAGCTTTAAATGAACAAATCATAAATTAAGGCTTTTGTAGCCTTTTACGCTTTCCCATTTGGATCCTAAAAAAACAATTTGCATTCATTATGTAGGTCTAATATAGAATACCTTGTTCCCCAGTGACATTCAGCTGCATTCCAGTATTTGTCATGTGAGTGTGCTTGACACTGCTGCCTTTGGAAGAGCTTTTAGTTCAAGATGTGGGACTCAGCCCTTCCTTGAACAGAATGATTTCAAACTTCTCCAGGTGACTCCGAACCTGCTCTAACACCCAGAGTGAATCACGCTAAATCCATTTCTTTGTCTGCAGTTCACTCCATCATTTCAGACCAGGCAGTAGGGATGGATCTTTGAAAGCCCCTATGAAAACTGAGCACAGAAGCTGGGTAAGTAAATAGTAAGTTTGCAGTGAGACTATATGAAAGAAATTCCTTCCCAAAAGAGCTGGCAAACACTGCTCCTTGAATCAGATCCACGAGTCAGTCTCCCTTTCTTCCTGAGTCACTGTTGATTACAACACATCAGTAATTTAGCAGTTAGGAAAAAACCCATTAAAAATAACTTCACACGCACTCACACATATATTTATGTGAGTATTTAAAGATTCATTTTGGTTAAAAATACAGTTTTTTGATTAAAGTATTTTGAGTGAAAAAAAATTCTGAAAAGAGAGCTAAAAAAAAACCCCTTAGTGTTTCTCTCTGAATATAGTCTGAACTTCTAAAGCAGAATTTATTGCGTTTTTCTTTCAAACTACCTAATTCAGTGCATTCTACAAGCAGAAAGTTTTTAAATACCATTACCAAAAGGAAAAATTACTGTTCAAACAATTTCATTCCATTTCCTGTGGCTTTTTTTCCTCTTCTGGGCATTCTGTGCTAATCCCTTTCCCTTTAGCACTGGTAGCTGCCAAGAGGGCACATTCAGCTGGCCTCAGCGCTGCCACAAAGGGGCTGTGTGTGTTAGCTGAGCCCTAATGTGGCGTGTTTGCATTTCCCCCTGTGCTGCACGTTAGTGCTCACCATGATTTTACAGGCACTGTCATCTCCAGGTCATTTCAGTCATTTCTGCCTCCTGTGCAGTCTCTTCCCATTAAGGAGCTGTGTTTGCAATAATTCTCCCCTGACCAATTACTTTTGGAAGCACCATTGTGCCTTTCCTCTTGTTCCCGCTCTTAGATCCATTTTCAGCTTTTTCCAAGTCGAAAGCCTACCAGGATTTTATAATGACAATATTAGTATCTCAGATGGTACCTGAGAGCTTACATCCTCCTATTTCCAAATCTCATTATATTTTTAAAAAATAATAAATAACCCCATTTTAATGTCACATAAATTTATATGTGAATTCTCTGTCACAAAAAACTGGTCCAGCTGCCTCTGGGACTGTCAGCACAGTAAATAGATGGCATCAACAAAACAAGCTCAACCAAACAACATAATTCTCCACTTTTCGGGGGGAAAAAAAAAGCTGCAGCAGCAGCATCTCATGCAGTCTGATTTTTGATTAAAGAACCAAAACAAACCAGTGAAAAGACAACAAAACTTACTATTAGGCCTTCAGAAATCCGTCTGCTTACACTCTCCATATCTCTGTCACCTGTTAGGGATTTTGATATTTTTAATGAATTGGTCTATGGTAGCCCACAAAAAAAAGAAATCTGCATAAAAATCAAGTGCTATTAAATGTTCTGACTAGCATTCATGCACTTTTGCTGAATTCACAGATCACAAACACTGGAACAGAGTAAATTAGAGACGTGAGACCTGAACTATTATTGAGGTGTTAACGCACACCAGTCCTGTAAATGAGTTTTCTGTAGAGTTTAAAACTTAACTAACTTTTTACACTAAGAAAGGCTAACTGCATATTTTGTGACTTCCAGATCACTTCCATGTGCTGTGCTTCTTCGTGCATGCAGCCCTTTCTCCTGCTGGTGAGGTAGCCAAGCAAATGTTGTGTCCAGACACTGAATGGATCTTCAAATAACTACTGAATGTATTGCTGAGTAAAAGCAGGTCTCCTATCACTATCCTCACACCTCCTCCCTGGTACAAATATTTCTAAATTAAAATAATGCATGTAATGGCACCCTAACACACAAGATTTCTTCCAGACAGGAGGAAACTTCATGTAATGATACTGTAGATTGTGTAATAAATGTTTCATAAGAAGTCAAAAATTCAGGGCTCCTTGTCTAAGCATCTTACGAGTTTTGTGTTCTCAAAATACAGATGATTAACCCTAAAAGACCCCAAGCTTCTCTTTAGCAAGTTGTGCTTTAACAGTGAGTTTCTTCCAGAGCTGCTGCTTTCATTGTGACTTTATTCTTATTTCCATGTACCTACTCTGCCCCTAACCCCTTCTACCTTCATCACTCCTCCTTCATCTGAGTTTGGGTTGTCTCAGAGCCCAGGTTATAGGGAGACTTGTTTTAAAGCACTGGAACAGGTCAGAGGGGTTCAGATGCTCTGACATGTGGGTTTTATGCATGGAAGTACTGCAATTACCACCATAACTGATCCTTCAAGGGAGAAGTTCCATGCTAACTGGAAGAGCCAAAGTCCAGTCATGCAAATAGTTCCATTTACTGATTTACCCCAAAGTGACTGGAATTCTTTTTGCACACTAAATATGACTGTGTTTTGCATGGTTTAAAAGAACCATTGTTACCCTCCCACGTTGCTCATGAGCCAACAGAAAACACCATTGAAGCAGGTCTTACCTTAAATTTAGACCAGGATCTTTCTGAAACAACTGTGCACCCCAGTTTCAAGGCAATCTGACTTCCTGACCTTGATGTTGTTCCAGCATGGAGTCAGACCATGCCTGGGAACTCCTCCCTGGTTCCACAGGGCAAACACAAGCTGCAAAACCCTGGCTCCAGCAGCATTTTGGCATGAAATTCTAGAAATCAAGAGAGCTTTGTAAAAGCAAGCTTTTCCATCTAAATTTTCTATATTACTATTTAGTTTGCAAGTTCTCTGCCAAACACTCTTTCATGCAAGTTCATTTGCATTTTTCTGCCAGAGACTGACTCAACAGAGGAATAAGAATATTCTAAGAAGTCACTAGACACAAGAATGGTAAAAAGCCAATGAATACTTTCAAAACTGCCAAGGATTGATATAAACATAAGGAAGAAAAACAAAGTGCTCCAATGAAAAGTTCTGACCAAGAACTCTTTCAACCACATTGTGGATTTGCAAGCAGTTGTGTTGAAACAGCAAATACTAAAAGCATTTCAGCACCTATCTAGCTGCACAAAAAGTGTTTATTCACTTTTTAATCCTTAATCTCATCAATATTTTCTATTCCTGAAATATAGCAATTTATAACAGAGTGCATCAAGATGTTATTTTGATACTTATGGTAACATCAAATCTCCACTAATCAGTGAAAAAACCAGATCATCAGTGATAAAAATACTCATTCCTTGAGGTATTGAGGGCATATCATTGAGAACAGATTACAGCATCATGATGAATACATTTTACTAGTATAGATTTCTACAATACCAGGCAAACTTCCGAAGAAGACAATTTTTATTGGCTGGATTTAGCATTTACTTTGCCAATTATATTGTACAATTTGGGTATTTCACTAAATGTAAAGCAAAAACAAACTGTGTGCACATGCATATGAGAGTATAAATACATATGTACCTAAATCCTTATCAATGTTTTAGAGTTTTATATTGCCAATTTTAAGATTTCTATATTACCAACATTACCCATTCCAGTAGCTCTACACCAGAAGCTTTAAATTTGGTTAAAACATTCTGAGTTTGGTTGTGTTTTATAATTAATATTAACATTATTGTTTTCCAATGGATAACATTTGGGCATACAATCAGTAGTTCACAAAAAGTAGATGAAAGTCACCATTTTTCCAGTTTTTACAAAAGTCAGCATTTAAATTAACAGCCACTTAAAACAAAAAGCTACTGATACAGCAAAAGCAGAAATCATAGAGCTATCTAAAATATTCTGCGAGCATTTGCAAATGATTACTGCCAAAACAGTCATCAGTACAAATATTCTTGACACACATAGAAAAGACAATAAATAAAATTACCCTTCCAAGTCCTGTGTGTGTTTCAGCTGTTGAGAGACTTACTGAAGTTTTGTTAAAAAAACTTTTAAAAAAACAGCAACTGACAAGAATACTGGAAAATTTTTATAAAGGATCTAAGGTTTTTGACTGACACACTTTTTGACACTGATATTAAGATTAATATCAATATTAATGACATAACTTCTGTAAAGGAAGTCCTCAGTTACTCTGAATTAAGTATATAGAAATGGAAGCATCTTTAAAAAAATTTTATATGGTCAACGATAATCCATTATTCAATTACAGTGTGTTAGGCTGCTTTATTTCACAACCCCCTAAATAAGTTTTCTTTCAGTGCTTACTACTTTTCCTGTTGTGAAAAGAAAACGAAGTTTCAAAAGTTACTGATGAACATCCATACATGGAAACAATACAATTATTTTAAGTTCTATATCCTGCTCCTCTCCCTTTGTAAGGAGTAACTGAATTTAGAGAGAGTAACAAACTAAGAAAAGTGCAATTAGACATTAGAATATAAAATTCCCACAAAGTTTTGATGTTGCTACTGTTGCTGTATTGTCAGAAAGCAAATTGTTCTGCTATAGATCTCCAAAATCTGCACTCAGAGCCAGGGAAAGAATATGCTGAGCAGCCAGCAAGAGATGCACTGAGCTGAATTTGATTTATTTGGGGAGCTCCACAATCAGCTAAAGCATTTGGGATCAGCATAAGCACCTTCCTCAAGAAGTCTGCACAGTGTGCACCCTCACTGGTGCCTCCAAGAGTTCTGAAATGGCATCTGACAAGCTCTAGGCTCCATTTTTCATAAATATTTTGATAGCTTCTTTCCTCAATGATTGCTTCCTGCGAGCCTCGAGTGAATGAAAAAGAACAGACTCGCAGGTAAGTCATGACTGAAATTTTTCATGAGCTTATATAAAACAGGTGCTTAGCAGTGAAAAGAGATGTTTCATAGAAGCTGTAGGAGTATTTCTTTATTGACAGGTCCTTGTCCTTCAGCAGACACTGCTGAAGCTCTGGCATTCTGGACTCTTTAACAACAGCTCAGCACTCGGCCAGTCAGTAACTCAGTGACCTGCATGTTTTCCTAAAGGAAAAAACCCCAAATATTGGGGGTTTTTTTCCTTCTTCTTACATTAGGCTAAAAATAATTTTGCCATTCTTATCTTTGAAGACAGTCACAAAGGTCTGCGTAAAAAACTATTTCCAAAAAAATCTCTGCTTGTAGTAACTTAACTGATATGTCCATTTTGAGAGTGTCCAAGATGTATAACTCAGGACATGACAGAAAAAGCTGAAGTTGTAGATAGTGGGAAAGAGTATTTCACAAACATGTCCATATCCCTCTTCAGAAATTTTAAGTAAACAGTCCATTATCCACCTTTTTTATTATTATTATTATTTGCTTGAGAGAGTTATGAGTTGTAGCAAATACTTAGGTCAAAAGTTTAAACATTAGTCAGGACAAATGGGTGCTTTTTATCCAACATAAATTTTTGTAAGAATTTTGTAAGGCAAATAGATGGGTTTCTGTCACTGAATTCCTTTAAGTATTGGTTCCAATCTCACAAAGTCCTGCATGACTTATGGCATAACATACTTATCACAAACATAGTTTTTAGACTTGAGAAATACATATTTTCAAATTGATCTTCCATGATCAAATAACAATCTCAAAGAAGCTACAGCTTTCCAAATTGATTTCTGCTGTTCTAACCTTTTGCAAATCAGTTTGCTACCTTTTTCTGTTTCACCTCAAAATATCTGCCAGGCTTGGGGAAAGAGTGCACAACTGCATCATCAGGATACAGCTGTTCACTTGGAGGCCTCGATCCCAAGCCATTAACATCAGTGAAAGGTTTTTATTGATTGCAGGGGATGGCAGAACAAGCTGTACCCAGGATGTGTTGCAAATTGCATTTGATGTGCTCTGGCTTTTTCCCTTTAGATACCTGTGTGATGATAGTGAAAGACAGTTTAGCTTAATTTCTAACTGATTTTTAGAAGAGGGGCTTTTTTTTTTTCCAAAGAATTGCCTAAATTGAGTTTCTTCTGATAGCCAATTGGTTCTAAGAATCAAAATTTTTTCTATTTCTGTTTCTTTTTCAGTTCATCAGCTCTTTCCCAAGGCCTAGCACAATGATGTTCAGTAGGACCTTGAGAGACTCTGAAGACCCTGCACTGCTGAGGGGTGAAGGTAAGGTAAATGAGGGAATGTCTTCATGACCTTTGCTGTTCCAAGCTCCTAAGCAGTAAGTTGCTTGCAGAAAATGATTTTTAGCTTTCCCACGGAATCACTTAATTGCCTTCCCACTTTAAAAACTAATGGGATATGTGTGAGGGTACAGTGGCTCCTGCTGTTGCCTACACAAATGGGATACCACCCGGGGTGGGTACAGGTAACAGCACATTTTACATGGTGCTGCCAAGGCTTTGCAGCAACAAGCAATTCCACATTCCTGCCCACTCTGCACCTGTGTTAATGCTACTTCCAAAGCTATTAAACAGGCATCTGTGCCCAGAGTGAGTCCTGCCTGCTTGGACATGAGAGATGAGAGCCAAAGTCTTTACTGCTTTCCTCTTTGGGACACTGAGATCCTAAGTAGCTGCTTTTCTCGCTCATGCCTCACCAGAAGGTTGTTTTTCTCAAGTTCAACTCTGTGAGGCTTTATTGGCCTGAAAATACTCACACTAAAGATGCCAAAATGAATTCCTAACGTCCAGATTTTCAAAGATATAAAAGGTGAGAGTCACACATGAACAGGCAACACACTTTTTGCATTAGCCTACAGAGGACTTGCTTGCAATTTTCCATACTTTCATTCAAATGAAAAAAGAGTTTATGACTGGCATAATGTTGCTTTCTTTTCTCTTCACCTGGAAGCTTTAGGAAGGGATGAACATGCTTAATTTATAAACTTTACTTTGGATTTCCCAGTCCTAATCTTCTCTTCTCTGAATTTCCCCTTACTGGGTTTAAATTTCAGGATATGATGCCTGAAAGGTCTCCTCCTTCAGTGCTGAACACTCTTCCAGGGACAGGGCCATACCCCCACATCCCCAAAGCCAGAAATTAAAAGCAAGTCCTCATGGGGGTCGTGTCCCCTCCTCCCATTTCCACCTCTGAGTTTATGCTGATATTTCTGATTTACTCATCCAAGTGTTTTCTCCACTTGAAGTGGCTGCTCTACAACTTTATTGGGATTCTTATTTACATCTACCATTATAATACTATTTGCTAATTCAGGACAAATTCCTCAATCCTTTCTGTTTTGAAAAACTGTCCAAAGGCAAAGGTAAAAACTGGAATGCTGTGGCTGCTGCTTGTCATTCTGCTCTGCGATCAGAGCACTCAATACCAAACTCAGAAATCTGAACTGCAGCTCTCAGCTCTCCACCACCATCCTTCTTTCACCTGACTCTGAAGTGTGTCTCCCCTCAGACCTGCGGTATTCTCAGGCATCACACTGGAGCACTTTTACTTCTCCTTCCCAACTTTAATATCCACTGAACACACATCAGCACCCTGAAGTTCTTAGCTCAAGAGTGACGGCAGTATCAACTGGTGCCTGCAAAACTTTGGGAAGTTGGCCACTTTATTTCTTTAACTTTTCTTTTGGTAGAACGTTTCAGGCAGACCAAAACCAGTAACATGCTAGATTGCAAAATAATTTTAGTGAAAGTTTGTGTTTTAATTTAGCGAAACAAAAAATGAAGAAAACCAGGAAAAAAGTATTAAGCCTTATCTTTTCCTTCAGTGTAATGGAAAATAATAACTAAAACCACTCCCTCTGAGGCATCCTCAATTAAAATGCTTTAAGTTTTGAATTGAGCAGCCAAAGAGATAAATCACTTCTGAGGAACACAGAACAGCAGCAAAAGAAATGTTATGTTACCCTTAATTCTCCAGTGTCAAACATCCTGATTATTTTCTTTTTGTATATTCTTTAAAATTGAAGTATATACATTTCTTTTTAAAAAAACCTTTATGTATATATATATATATTCTAAATCATAGCTGTGAGTCGTAAGAACACACAAATAAAGACAGAACTTTGAGTAACGGAATATTTTGGCATATATGTTCATTCCATCTTTTACATTTTGCCTAACATAAACATCATTTCTGTTTCTTCCATGGGTAAAAACTATAGGCATCTGTGACTGCAAACACACGGAGCTGGGATTTTCTGTTTTCAAGGTCTATACAAAACAGATAGAACTGTTTGCCAAAGGTTAAATATTTCTTATCGGCTTCAACCTCTGCTATTGATCTGGAGATTTATGGCTAAAATTGAGTAAATGATGTGACCTTGAACTAGAGCTCCTTGCATTTAAAATGTGACTTGATTCAGCCCTATTTCATATTTTATTGAATTAAACATATATTTTGACTTCTTACCATGTGTCTTGTCTTTGAGGGAGAGGGTAAAAGGGACACGTTGTGATTACAGCTGAAACCTCACAGCACTTTCTGTCATTCAGTTCCAGGTGGGCCACAGGCATTTTGGCCTGATTTTTTTTTAATGCTTTCACAACCCCACAGAGGTGCCTGCACACACTTAAGATAGTCAAAGGCTCTTATACAACGCAGTAGGAATCTAACAATTCTGCTGACGTGTTTATTCCATAAAGTGCTGAGCCACTCTGAGAAATCTCAACGGCCCATGGCTGTATTTTTAGTAAATGCATTGTTCTGACTGAAGATGGTTCACGTTTTAGAACAACAACAGCTACAAAATGCTATTGGTGTCACTGCAAGTCACTTTAAACCCACCTAAATGTGTATGTGACATGACTCTGTGTGAGAGGAGTGACCAGAAAAATATAATTACACTGACCTGGAGTCACGGCTCTCCCAAGCTGAGGCAGCGACAGCTTCCAGTAGAGCTGGGACCAAGTGGAAAGCTCTGCTTGGCCCCTTGAGCCACCCAATCCTCCAGCCCAGGGTTCCTCTGGAACAGGGAAACACACAATTAAAACTCCTGTGTTTAGGGAATGTGTCTGCTTGAAAAATTAAAAATGTATGATGCTGCATTCTCCACAAGGGTTGGAAATAAAGTGTTGTAATAATGAAATATTAATATTTAAAGTAGAGAAGTACAACCTCAGAACACAATATATCACACTACAGTTTAGTCACCAGCAATAACTGTTCTGCACTTGTGGACTAAATGTGCTGATGTAAAAAAGGGAACCAGGTAAAGGCTATTTTTACTTCCCCATATCTAAAATAAAATTAATTTTAATTAAAGTTTGATTTGTCTATGACAATGGCTGTCTTTTTAACAGTCACTGCTCACCTTGAGTGCAAAATTTGCTTATAATTTAAAGCAAGTTCAGTTATTCAAAGAAACTTTCAAAATAAAGGAAGAAAGAAAGGAGGCCTGGATGCTTCAGGAAGATGTTCAGGTGCTGCTGTATTTATGGTAGTATTCATGGGATTTCAAGAGATATCCTGTCACTGTATCCATTATCTGTGAGCTCAGAATGCCATGGTTTCTGTGCAGGAGCCCCAGAAGGAGCGGCATGGCACAGAGCTCTGGTTCGAGGCACCAGAGCTGGAGGCGTTTCCCTGGCTTTGCTGTGCACAGGCTGCTGCCTCTGCTCACACAGAGAGGGGAAATTCATCCAGCACATCCTCAGCAGCGATATTAAGGCTTGCTTTGCACACAAGAGAGGATTATTGTCAATTTAAATAATTTTGCGTGTCAGGCTTATCTCAGCAGCATGACTCCTCTCAAGTTGCCACCTCCCAGCACCAGGGAATGAGGAGATAAGACAAGGGCAACTGTTGTGGCCACCCAAAAAATGGGTGACTAAAAAAAATGAAGAGCTAAATCCAACAGTGGGATGGCAAGCAGGATAACTGAGGGAAGGAGAGTTTCTGTCTTCAACTTCTTGCATAATATGAACTGAACAGATAAGAAGAAACAACCTCCGACCAACTTTGTAGTTTAGCCATCAGATTTGACAATAATTACACAGAAATTTCCCAGCAAGTTGAGATAAGAGCAACTAGAGCATCGTGTGGCTCTCAGTAATAGCTCATGGATTAGACACATCCAACACCATTGCTCAGTTGGTAGTTTTAGTTGTTCTGCTCTAGGCTTCCAGGGACTTTGTATTTTACACAAGTTGTAAAATATGAGCACTGAGGAAGCTACACCCACCAAGATAGGAAGTGGCAAAAGTGATAAAGCTAACGGAGGACAGCATTAGGATTGGACAAAAGAGACCATGATTAACTTTGGAGTGAGAGGCAGATACAGCTGGACTCAGCATAACACTGATAAAATCATCATCATCATCATCAGCACATAGGAAAAGAAGTGTCTGGATTTAAAAAACACACAATCAAGAAATGTCAGCAGCAGGCACTCTGAAAAACAGAGATGAAATCAGGAAGGGGAATATGGAGAACACTTCGAATGCAGCCTTTTTGGAAGGTAATAGCTGTTGTTAGAGCTGTCAGCTATAAACCAGTCAGAAGACAGATGTACTTGAAATGTCTTGTCCAATAAGGATCCCAAATGTCACTCAAAATGATCAGACTATTTATTACAGACTCTGTAATGGAAACATGAAAGAAGGCATGGGACGACAGAACAGAGACAGATGGACTGTTTGCTACATGTCATTTAATATCAATCAGTGACAAGAATTTATTAACACAGTTGCTGCTTTAATGCATTGAACAAGCTTAAAAACATTCAATGCACTGGATGGTAAGTGATAATTAAAATGCACGTCACAAGGCTTCAAAAACTATAATAGTCCGCTGAAAATATCCAGTATAATTTATTTATCAAAAAACACCCCAAACCATAAAAATAGACCTCACTTGGTTTTTGAAGAATTAAGGTTGTTTCTCTACCAGTAGTCACTGGAAGACGAACTGAATATCTACATTATACTGATGATACTGGTTTCTGCTTTTTCTTCACCTAACTCTGCTTGTTCCCTTAACTTTTAAGCATGGATCCTTGCAAGGGACCTGATGGAAGCAGGACAGAATGACTGTCAACAGAACAGACTGAGCAGAGCTCTTAGAGAGGCACCACCAAGCTGCTGCTATCTCAAATACTGTGTGTTTTCCCAAGCGCTAAATACCACATTTTCATCTTTCCATTCGTGTACCCTTATTTCTCAAAGCAGCTCTAATCCATCAGCACTGTGTATTATCCCATGACATACACTGCTTCTAGGGGAAAATCACCAAACAATAAATAGTTATTATACTGAAAAAGACTACAGACCTTTTCTCACTCCCTCCACTGACAGAGTTCTTCACCCAGTTTAGAGCTGCCAGGTCTGGTGAGCACTTCTTTTTTTCTGGTGAGCATTGCCAAACAGTTATCTGCAAGCCAAGTTACTCGTGCAGAAGTATTTTCTAGGGAAAACAAAACCAGGAAAAACATTTAGAAAAAAGAATAAAAGGACCTCATGGTATACATTTCATTTCCAAGCGGTTCTAAAATACAGGAATCTAAACAGCAGTGTCCATTTTTACCATAAATGATGAATAAAAATATATTAATACATTATATATATTTTAAACAGTTTAAATTATTTTATATTATTATGAAAATCTTAAATTTCTCTGAAACTTTCATATTTTCATGGAAGTCCAGTAGCAGAAATTCCAAATATTTCAGTAGTGATCCCAAAGATATTTTGATGTCAAGAGAAAGAGAGTTATTTCCACAAAAAAAGAAACCAAAAAAAGAGGAAAAGAGGCCTTTTTCCACCCTGCTCCTTCTCCCAGTATTCAGAGCCTTCTCATGAAGCCTTTCAGCAATGTTTATACACTAAGACACTTAAGAACCAAAAGGCAGAAAACGAAATTTCAAACACATATTCCAGTGGGATGCTTGAGATGGAAAAATTTAAAACCCTTGCAATTTTCCACAAGGAGATATTTTTGTTACCGTACTGACACTGAGAGAAGATTTAATGTTTACCATCTCTGTAAAATCATGTGATCAGCTGAATTCTCTGTACACAGCACCAAATCTGCCTGACAGACACTACCCTGACCCACAGCTATGAAGAATGGGGGGATATTATATTCCAACATACACCTAGAAATACATAAACTGAGGATCTGGCCTTTTTGTCCAAGCCCAGTTGCTTCGCAACCCACAGAAGCTTTTTTTAGAATATTTTTGGAAAATAAGGCCCTGTCATTTAACAACAGAGTTTTGAGGTTTGAACTGTGGAGTTTTTAATAGCTGAGACTCAGTAACATAAATCGTAAGGAGAAAATCACGCTCCTACTGAAAACTTTTCCCTCATTTCAGAAGGCAGGAATTCCTGGCTGCTGCCTTTCCCGTTCCTTTTTATTGTAAAGCCAATAGTGGTGATGATCTCCTGGCATTTCCCTGCTCCTCCCCGGAGCACGGAAGGTGCTGGCCATGCTCCTGGGCTCCAATCGCGCCTCCTCTCCCCACGATCCCTCCAGGAGCACTCCTGAGCAATGACAAACGGCGTCCATAATACGCCATGTCACCGGAGCCCTAATCAAATTAGACTTACTGCCTTTGCAATCACAAGTGGGTCTTCATGTTTTATGTCCCAGCACAATTTGAGTCAAGTTGGCTTGCCAGAACATTGCTCCCGTCCTCATAAAAGTATATGACAGCTCTAACAAGCATTTGGGGAGCAGGCAGGTGCAGCACAATGCAGGCACGGCAGCTCTAATGAAAACACACACCAGACTGTTTGCCTCGCTAAAAACTGGAGTTCCATTAGCAAGCCAGACAAACACCAATGGCAATCAATTAGGGGTGATTTGGATAAGACATTCTGCAGGTGTATTAGATTAATTCTGGTCGCATTAGTTCACTGATGTGCTAATTCTGTGTATTTATTTAGACAGCACAGCGTGGCTTGCCTCTAACATTAAAGGCTGGGGTTTATTTCCTGCTGTGAGGAATGAGAAAGGCAAAACGCTACCAAAATTTGTTGTGCCAAATGAAAAGGCTTGTGCTCAAGCGCTTACAAAATTGCAATTCAAAACCCAGGAAAGAAAGTAGTCTGAGATATACATCATTTACTGCTTGATTAAAACACTTACATAAGTCTTGAACCGTTAAGAATAATAAGTAGGTTCTCAGTGCGTGATTTCTAATCCAATTATTTTTAAGAACTGCTAGAAATATAGCTAAGCGTTATCACCTTTGCCCCAAAATCATGGTAGCAACACAGCAAATGAATAATTCAGGCAAACAGTATTAGGAATTAGTTTAGAACTATTCCAAGAGACTCTACTATAATGTATCACATAATAAACAGAAATAAAAAGCTAAGTTTCACAACTGTCTCACCAGGTTGACATTTTGGGATGCAATTTTACATGGAGGGATAAATATGCTAATATAGGACTCGGATATTTGAGACTCATTGGAGAGAAAATTTATTATGACTTCTAAACAATATTTATGCTGTGCCATCTGAAACACCATTTTATAAATATCAGTGTTTTTGTAAACATTAAAAATTTTTAGCCTCAATCTGTTAGATTTCATTTCCCGATGCCTAATGAGTCTTGTTTTTCACCTTTATGGTTATTGTTTTAGAGCAGAGCCAAGTTGGATCTGATACAAAGCATCCTAGCAGATCCCTCACTCACATATTTTGGTTAACTTTAGGTACCTTTAGCGCAAGGAAATGCTTTGAATTAAATTATGTGACATTTCTCAATATTCCATATTGAATGACATATCCCAATTTGGCTACAAATTTTCACCAAAAAGAATGGAGAAAAGGGAAAAAAAGCACAGTCTGATGTTCTGAGCAAAATTAATATTCTCAGAACGAGTTTTAATCATTTGCATCCAGTGGAATATGGAACAGTTAAGCAAAACCAAGATTACCTATGCCCAAAGGCCATGCCAGTGAAAAGATTCACAATTTCAATTTAAAATTATACCTGTGCTGGTAGTGTCAGGGACCTCCCGATTTCTTCTTTTGCTTGACTTTTGCACAAAGAAGAGTGACCTGAAAAGGCAGATTCAGCAGAAGTCAGCTGCACCAGCAGGGTCAGGCAGATACCTGGTCATTACTAGATCATGTCTTGCAGCTGGTGTGGTCACACAGGTGTAAGGAGGCAGGAAGCAGGCCCTTGGAGCAGGAACAGCACACATGCTTTAATGAGAGACCAAAAGGAAGAAGAAAACTTCATATGAAAAATCTCATCAACTAATGCTGTCATCACAGCACTTGGCTTTGAAACCAACATCTTACTCAAGTCCTTATTTTACAGATAAATTGAAATTAATTCCTGCTGCAAAAACCCCACACTCCTTACTTTTTCTCTTTACAGACTTGCTCACAAACAATAAAAACATAGAAAAGATCCCTGTATTCCTCCAAACTGACTTGATAAACCTACAATACTGGACACAGGATGGCTGAGCAAATGTCAACAACGGAAAAAATGTTAGCTGTTGTTTGTACTGTTATTACTAAAGTGTACTGCTCAGTGATAACTTAAGAACAAAAGGATCGGAGCAGAGTAAGGACATCAGAGATGAAAAATGCAAAGTAATCTTCAACAGAATTAAAAACTGTAATTAAATGAAGTTGCTCAGTGATATAAATGCTGCCCCTCAGTGATCTTTTGGAAATGTGCTGAGTTATGATTCCATTTTTCATTCAAAGGCATTTTTAGACACTTGCTTAGCTTGCACCAGTTAAAAACTAAATGCAGTGAGTTATAGCATCCACTAGCTGTGGCTCCAAAACCCTGACTGCTTTCAGAATTTTGCTAGAAACTCGTGTGATAGTGTACAAAGACTCTGAAGCACTGAGAACCAGAAATTAGGGGATGACAGTGTCCAACTGTCACTGAAGTCATCATTTAGACATCACTTATTCCACGTTACTCATGTCTCAGCCTTATTCTCTATTTCGCAAACTTTTAGAATCTAATCACACAAGAAAAGGCTTCCTTTATTTCTCACCACAGCAGGGTTAAGAGACCTACCCTGGAAGGAAATAAAATCCCTCAATGACACTTCCACGTTTTGGCAATCCCCTACACCCAGAGTTAGCAGTTGGACCTCCAGAAATCATACTGGGGACGACAAACTTACTTCTGTGTCTCTGAACAGGTTCCAGCTCTTCCAAACTTCTCTGAATTCACAAGGACTAGATTTTCCAATAAAAATATTGAGAAAAAGCAGAATGTCAGCCACACTCACCTTCTCCAAACACAAACCTTTCTTATTACAGCTGTGAGGAAAAGCTGCATCATCCTCTCTGTTTTAGGCACAGAACAACTGAGAGGCAATAGGAGCACAGAAAGAATATAGAAATATTTACAAATTGCCAATACATTTTCCCATTTCTCAGTGTTAGTAGATGAATCATTACAGCTGACCATTTCCCCCTTTTTAAACATAATTTCTTGGGAAAATGGCCTATGTCACACAGATGAAACTTGCATGGATACTTTAAATCCACTTAACGATGATGTTTAACATGTGAAAATTTAAATGCCAAACAACCTGAATAAATGCTGTTTGCATTACTTATTTCAGATATTTTATACAGATGGACAAAATTTAGAGATGACCCAATTTTTTCCAGGTAGCTCAAGAGCAGAAAAGATTTGGGATAAATCCATAGTGATCTAACAAGGCAGAAAATATGAACAATCAAAGAATATGAACATTGCATATGAGCCACTGCTTAGGAACAATCAATAAGCAATTATTAAAGTTAACCCACTTAAGAAGCAAGTAAAAATATCAACTTGGAAAAAATTAAAAATACTTTAAAGTCGAGTCTTATTTATATGTAAAAAAGATTACCCATTCTCTGCAGAGGAAAAAACGACTGTACCCTCAAATTGTTTCATAAACCAGTGCATCTCCCATTTAGCTATTTTATTCACTTCTCAATTTCCAATTATTTATGTCAACTATTAGCTGTGGGACTCTGAACTTTTGCTGGCTGATCATAAGTAATCTCTAATATCTGATTCCAGGCAAAGATTAATTCCATAATCATGGCAGTTCTTTCAATACTAATTCATGTCTAGACTTTTTTTTTAAGATCAAATCTAGAATCAAATTAATGGCTGTTTTAATTTACTCATTCTGTTCCCTGGCTCCATTTTCTTATTAAAGATGTCAGGTACTATTTCAACACTTGTCTGAGAAATGGCAATCTCTTGGGAAAATACATGTAAGTCTCTACATATTTCAGGCTGACAAGGCACCAGCAAGATGAAAAGTTGTAAAAAGACTTCACCATTCCCAGACCTCTGATGCTTCATCAAATATGACAGTAAAAGAAATTAAAAATTAACTTAATTCAAAAGTATCAGAAAATATCTATGACTTGAAAAAGGAAGAAAGATTTTCAAGTTTGCTACTGAGATGTCAAGAATGCAAGCTTGTATGTGCAGTGCTGCTGCACGAGCTCTTCAGGTGACATTATGCCCACAGTCCCACTTGCTTATCAAAACTCCAATCAATATGCTTTGGCACATGGCAAACACCTAATGCGAAAATATGTTGAACAGTTTTTAAATTTGCAATAAACTATACTCTTCAGTTTAATGCCCACTCTAAAGAGAAATCGTTGTTTGTTTGGTTGTTTGTTTTTTTAATTTACCTTGAAATCTGCATACAGATCAATGGTTCACAGAATAATTTCCTTAGCAAGGACAGTTCTCAGCATCAGCAGATTTGTGTCAAAGGCTGCCAACAGATGAAGTCATTGAAGGAATAAATATATATTTATCAGAAAATGAAACAATCTTGCAAACCTCTTTCCATTTAATCGCAGAAGTCCTGCTCTCCTGCCTATGATTCAATCACCCATGGGGATTAAGAGCATTACAAGAAGAAACACTTTGCCCAAACAAATTATTCTTTTACAAACACAGAAGAGAAAGAACACCAGATGTTCAAAAAGAATTGGGTGTAGATTTAAGAATCAAAAAGGATGATGAATATGGACCATGAAATAGAGCATTAAGCAATGTGATAAGCATCTGTTGAGTAATAAATCCAGTCTTTGTGCAGTTCTCTCTTCAAAGTGAATTTAATGGGAAAGTTTTTCAGTCGGAAAATACTGGTCCTTTTAAGAATGCTATTTTATATGTTAATACAAATAATCACCTACTACCAAACAAAACAGTATTTATCTATGTAATAGAAGCCTTGCACTTTTATCAATTGATAAATAAATGGCTGCTTTTAAGGATATATAATCCAGATGGGAAGCTGTAAGTGACCCACTTAGTGAGAAAACACAAGCAGAGACAGAACCCTTGAAAAACACGTGCACAGTGCACTTTCATCCCAGGCTTTTCCACTGAGGATGTACAGTGCGGGATGGGCATCCTGGCACCACTGCAGGGACCTCGGCTCAGGCCCAGAAAGCTTTGTGAATGACAAATGTGACCTCCTCGGCACCTCTGAAGGCATTTATTTCAGTACATTTGCCTCATACTGAAGTTTTGGATAGGGAAGAATTAAAATCTGATCATCTCACATCTTAAAAAATCGGCAAATCTGGGCTTCCTCCTCAGTTCATCACAAAACTTCTCGTAAGGAAAGCAGAACCATATGGCATATGCTATTTTCACTGCTTTGCATATTAAATACTGAGTAGTTAATACTTCCCTGTTGTCCCTGTAGGAGACCAGAGGGATAGTTGAGTGGCTCCAAACAACCAGGTGGGAAGTGTGGGGGGAACAGGGTGAGACCTGCGTAGCTGGGACAACACTGCTCCACTCCTACCTGCTGAGCCTCAGTCAGCCTCTGTCCACACACAAATGGAGGTGCCCAAACCCATGGCCTGACACAACATGGCAGAGTGCCCCACAGCCTGATACAAAATGGCAGAGTGCCCCACAGCCTGATACAAAATGGCAGAGTGCCCCACAGCCTGATACAAAATGGCAGAGTGCCCCACAGCCTGACACAACAGGGCAGAGTGATTCCCCCTCACGCCCTTACCCAAAATGGCGGAGTGACTCACGGCCTGACAGAACACGGCCTGAGAGAAAATGGTGGAGTCATTCCCCCTCACGCCCTTACCCAAAATGGCGGAGTGCCCCACACCCTGACACAAAACAGCAGAGTGACCCCCACACCCTGACACAAATGGCAGAGGGACCCACAGCCTTACACAAAATGGTGGAAT
>VWZT01001559.1:92987-155131 GCA_013397055.1 Pachycephala philippinensis
CCTGACACAAAATGGCGGAGTGATTCCCCCTCACGCCCTGACACAAAATGGCAGACTGACACCCCCACCTCCCCGCCCTTACCCAACACGTGGGACTGCGCCCCTCACCCAAAATGGCGCCGTCTGTCCGTGTGGCCCCACAGGGCCCATCACAGCACAGCCAGGCCCAGGGAGCCCCAGGGGAGCCGAGCAGAGCAAAGGACACAACCTCTGTGCCAAGGTCTCCCTGCCCTGGATATAAAGGCAGCTCAGAGTATGCTGGATCCCAGCACTTATAAAGAAATAAGGCACTAATTTTCTACCAAAAGAGACCACCTTGGCTAATGACGAACCAGGTTCGCCCTGGCAGCCTTTACTGTAGGATAACATAGTGTAGGACAAGACAGTGTGGCCCCAGCAGGGACAACAGGAATTGCCCCAGCTGACTCTCTGGGCTCTACACAGGCCAGTTTAAGAAAGGAGATTGCACTAGAGTCCAAGATATAAAACTCCCACGTGACAAGCAACACAAGTGTTCTTTAAGATTCACATCCAAGAGAAAGTAACCACCAATACCTTTGGAAATAATACTTATTTTCCTGGTGTGTGTTTTACCAGCACTGCAGGCTGTGGTTTCAAGTGGGAGCTTATCTGTGTAATTGCTGTGGCCAGCTCTGGGTTTCTGTGGAAGCTGGTTGCTCTGGAAAACTTCAGGTGAACAGCAGAATCCCTGCTTTTGTATCTGGCTACAAGCGTTTGTGCTTTATTCCATCCCTGTTTGCCTAAATGTGTGCAACGCCTTCCTAAAAGCTAAATTCAGTCTGTATTTCCATGCTGATACTTTAGAATAGCTTTTATCTGCAAATAGCTGTTCTCTGAAGTGAGTCTGCAAGCAACATACCTGGGAAATGCAGGGATTCACTTCCTCTCTCAGTATTTGAAGTCGCTGCTCAAGTTTTACTAACCCTTTGCTCTGAGCAAACTCTTCCATCTTTACCCTTTATTTTAATGACTGATTAGAATTTCTAACTTAACTTCTAACACCAGAATGTGTTGCTGCTCATCTTTCACCTTCTCACCTTTGGATGTTCATTCATTATTTAACTTCCCGCTTTCTTATTAATTTTTATCTGCGCTCTGCAGGTGCACAGATAGACCAGTTTTGTTGAATTGCAGATCAGCAGCTGTTGCACTGCTGTAACAGTTGTAATAGATCAGTAAAATACTTTTTCATTATTTCTTAGCTTTTGCAAAATATCCACGTCACGTGAATGCCTCGGTGTCTGGACATAAAAACCATAATCTCTGCAAACACTGAATTACAAATGCAGTATTATTCTAGGTCAGGCCTCACATTTTTTGTATTAATCAGCAACACAGAAACACACGTGCCTGCTTACACCCACGGCACAAGGGTTCTATCTTCCAACAGATCCAAGTGGAAGATGCAGCCTGACCTGTGCAGTGTATGGCAGGAGAAGGGAAGTATCTCATTCCCTGCAGCTAGTAAGAGCATTTAAAAATCACCTCCTGCAACTCACCCTCATCGGGCTTGGGGGAATTCTTCACAGTACCTGAGACAGATAATTGAGGAATGAAAAACACACTTTGGTACAACATTCTCTGATACGACCATGTAACAGGATACACCATTTTAAAAATAGAGATAGGACTGATTTTCACTCCTATATTATCTCAGAAATCCAAATTCAGACTCTCCCTTTCTCCATCTTTCCTTCACACGCTGCATCTAGCTCAGTCATGGTAATAAGAGCAGAGTGTGTTTCTAGAAGGTGCAATATTTAAACTTACATCCTTCTAGAAATGTTAGAGCTCAGTTACAGGCCTGCTGGCACAAATTACTTACTAACTTGCCAAGCTTCAGAGAATTCTCATACGTAAACAGGCTACTGCAAAAAACAGCATTGCCTCCTCCAATAATCAATTGTTTAAATGAAGCAAATAAACATACATTTTATTCTAAAAATATCCTATTATTCTATATGTAGACACGATATTATACAGCATGGGGGGGTCTAAATCCATAACAAAGCACAAAATCATCTAAGATATTGCTGCAACAGTGAAGAGGACATGTACTTTATTGAGCTTGAAGTAATTATCTCCAGAGGCTTAGGAACAGTTGTTCAGTGCTGTATCTGCCATATTACCCCAGTGACATTTCCCCCCTTTATTCCTGCTCCAGTGTTACTAAGGGAGTGATTGTAAAGCCTTTGGTATTAATTGGCTGTCATACAATTAGCAAAGAGACCAAGTGAATTCCCTTTGTTCATCAACACTGCAACAATGAAGTCTAAAGAACAGAAATTCGCCTAAAACATCACTTACCTGAATGATTACAGGAAAGAAAAATACTCGACCAAATGCCCTGAAATGCAACAGCACATGGAAGCAGGTGGAGATCCAGCCCACAGCAGACTCACAGTTACCTGCAGAACCCTTGTACAACCAAAGCACAACAAAGTGGATCCCTCTTGAAGAAAAATGTGCAATTTTGAAGTAAAAGCGGCTCTTTGAGAACGGCACAGAGAAGATAAAACTGCAGTGAACACTTAGATTTGAGTACAAACTCTCAGCTGTTTTTTCCCTTTCCTTCCGAGAACCATTTCAGATCCAGCTTTAGATATTTTTATGCCTTCTGAGAGCACTTTCAAGCAAAATAACTGTTTTGATTTTAATTTTTTTACAAAGTGCTTTACTAGTGAAAGGAGGAAAATGAATACTTGATCTCCCTACATTTCCAGGAAACACCAAACTAAGTCTCAAAAAGCTAATGAAATCTAGCTTGAGGGATATTGCCCTTTATGAGGGTCACATGAATGCCCCATCTCTTTCTGGGATTTATTAATGCGATCTGAACCAAATTAATTCTTTTTTTTTTTTTTTTTTGAAAATTCAGAGAGCACAAACACCACACTGTTTGCAAATGTATTTCCTGTAATTCTTGCTAGACCCCAAGGTGTCAATCTTGCACAGAAATGGCAAATTGTTTGTGTGGCAGAGGCTGGGTCCAGCTTCAGAGTACAGCCCCCCATGGGAGCTGAAGCTCTCTCAATACGGGATATCATGAGATTTAGAAATTCAGTGTGTCATAAGGGAGCCCCTCAAGGGGTGAAATGTGGGAGACACATTTAATGATTTGCTCGTGTTAATTCAGCATGTGTGAAAAGATAAAGGTTGGTTCATTCTGGTCTTTTAAAGAAAAAGGCTTCTTACATCATTTTTATAGTGAAATTAGATTCTGTTCACACAGGACCTAAAAACTGTACTTCTATTTATGTATCTTAGCATAATTATACAATTTAAAATGTCAGGTGCTGTTAATGTTAATTCTCAAATCATACATGCAGACACACAGTGGAGTTCTCCAAGGGCAGCTCAGGGCAGGCATGGTCCACACTCATTAATGCTTTTCCCCCTTACACAAGAGTTCCACCATAATTCTGTTGCTAAAATTTTGTATAAATCAAATGCAGGAAAGTGAGAGTCTTTGTTTACAAGAACAGAGGAACAAAAATAACTATTGGTAACTTTTAGGGCTGGAGCTCTGAATGCTCATTTATAGTATTCATGAACCGAAGAATCATTTTATTAAATATTAATATTCATAAGAGTGGGGCTAAACATCAAATTCTTCCTACTGACTACTGCCTTCATCTAGAAGATTAATTAAATTAGGTTCTATAAGGGCAGTGATTTTTTTTTCAGAAGTCATTTGTAAAGGAATGGTCTCGTTATCCAAATGTTATCTTTGGGCAATAAATTCAGCAGCGTTACTGCAGGCGACACTACTCATATTAAATTAATGGATTGGAGAGCCTGATACTTCTTAACGAGCTTAATACACAGGGAAATTATTAAGTCAAGATTTTTGTTTAATATTAAAATATGCTGATTTCTCCTGGAAAAAGAAGATGGTAAACTCCATGAACCAGAAAAAAATTACAGATTCCCTGCACTATGTTCCACAATGAGAAAAGGCTGATAAGTAATGTTTCATAGAAAAATACGAATTTTTTAAATGAGATACTTCATCATGATTTGAGCAAGTTCCTGGGCAGGACTCAAATGCCCTCAGGGCTGATGGAGGAATTGAGCCCAAGTTTCCTATTTCTTAAACAAGCTGGCTTTAAAGATAACAGTGCAGTGGCACTGCCATCCTATTTGAGTTTGTTAAGAAAAAACTTAGTTTATATGATTTAAAGAATGAGTGTTTTTAACCATGCAGCAAGCAATTTTTTTTTCTATACTTCATTTGTGCTTTTATCACACTCTTCATCAGAAGCAGGTTTAAAACACTTTCTCAAATGAATCTTTTCTGTAAAGTTTTTCTTTACTTGAAATGTGACTTCTTGCATTTTCATCCTAAATGCTTACCAGTTCTTGCTACCCTCCTCTCCCTAGGTACTTCTCCATCCCTGCTCAGGACAGGCCAACTGGCAGGGTCCAGGAACCAAAGTTCAGGTAAACTCAATGCCCAAATTATTAGGTGATAAACTTCAGAAAAGCTTCATTTCATCCTTAGACAAACTGAGAAACTTTCAAGGTCTCCAAAAATAAAGATTACCTGGGAAAATAATTTCTTGTCCTCTTTTGCTGTACGTGCAGGGATGAAATCTTCCTGTAAAGTAAGGAAATCATTTACACACAGCTAGGCTGACAAGTTGAAATGCCTCCCAAGTGTTGTTTTTCTGGCACCTTGAACTCCTGCAGCTCCAGCAGTTATTCCTTCTCCCTGCAAAGATCAAACAAGTTGCTTTGCCTGGGCCTTAGCAGAGACTCACGTAGCATTTAACCCTTGTATTAGTACACATGGAAACACAACCCATAATATGTTCCTTTCCAAGATTAAACAGTTTCCCAGGTCTTTAAGCAACCCGGATGCACAAGTCTGAACCCAGTAACTGCCTCCAGTTTATGGTCCTACTCCAGTGCACACCCAAGGAACACTCAGTGGATTTTTTCCCACACCACAGCTTCATCTGAGCAAGAATCCAGGTCAGCAGGCAAAGTGCTGAATACAAAATGGCTCGTATTTTTAAATACAAAAAATATTTCCTAGTTAGGTCCAGCTATGACTGTTCTCAACGGTTGGTCTTCTCAAATTTTCCTGATACTAATTCTTTAGCTAGAATTTTTCTGGTGCGCAATGATATAAGAAGACCCAAATTAAAAACATTGCTAATATATATATAGATGTATCAGCAATTACTTCTATTTAAATAGCAGCTTCCAGTATTTATCATTCTCCCAGGCAGCACTGATTTTTCAGCACTGTGTACAAATCAACCTTTCTTAATGCTTTTTTTAATCACGCTGGTATCAAAGATTACAATATGAAACTACTTTCTTTGAGGCATTACATATTCATTTTGGTTAGTGGGGAAAGAGATGGAGAGCTAAAGCTAAAATCCTACTTAATTCTTGGAAACGTCAGCATTTGTATTCATTACTCTGACATTATGATGTACCATTTGTAGTTGAAATAAATTATTTTTTCAAACGATTATCTCAGTGCTTGCAGAACAGCATATTGAAAATATACATTGGTTGTATTTTGGTTCCTAATGTATCCTAACATATGCCCACCTAATTAAAATAAAGCTTTATGTATCTAACCATGAAGATACTGGAAACACTTATAAATTCTCAAAATCTGCCTATACAGGGAAAAGATATTCCATTTTTGTTTAATATTCTTCCATTCCCCTGATGTGAGTTAAATGCTCAAACTTTGTGTGAACCGAATTCTAGGCTTAAGTATTCCTTTCAAGACAAATTGACACAGCTAAATTTATTGATATATTTTTTCTGTGAGAATTTCTGTCAGACTAGTGTTGTGTTCTATTATGGATAATTAAAGTGGCTCTAAAATATCATTTATATTAACGGAAAAGTTAATTTACTGTGAATTTTTAACTAAGGGTCGCTTTCAATATCACTTATATAAATATGCTAATGGCCTGAAAACTAATTTCTGTTTAAAAAAAAAAAAAAAGAAAAACATATCTTCATCTGATTAGAATTCAAAGTCTAATTAAGAAACTACAAACCCAAGACAATAGGCCGAGATCCAAGATTCGTAGTGGAACCACAAAATTTGACAGCTGGAATGTTTTGATGTGTCGGGGTTTTTTAATATAGCTTTTTCTCTTTTTTTAAGAGTTCCATTTCAGAGTTTCTAACCTTTCTGAGTATTACCAAAATCTAGGTGCTGACTGTGCAGAACCAGGCTTGGCAAACGACACCATGGCATTTAGCAATAAAAACCTGACCAAACTGAAACACCGTTACTTACCAAAAGAGCTGTAATATCCCCTATGGGTTTGCTATGCAATTCTCATTCTGGTGAATTAGAAATGGTACAGCTCCTGCAGGCCACGTGGGAAAGCACTGCTGGAGTTCTCTGGATCCTGTGCAGAGCATGGCTGCCCAAGCCACGTGGGAAGCCCAGCAGATTCCCAACAGCCTCAGGATAATCTGGAAGGTGTCAGTTAGTGAGTGGTACTGCTGATAAATGGAAAACCATCCTGATCAGCACTTGATATGACATCACTCGCAGCATCCCATCAATTACCATTCCTGTCGCTGTCACTGGCTCTTGCATATGTTTAGTTTGACACACTGTATATGGAACATGAACAATCTCCTTTTTACCCCCCCTTAAAGCCCAGTAAGGAGAATTTGGTTATCTGGAATAACCAAAAGGCTCCTGATTTCTTCTTCCCGCAACCAAATGAGGCCTGACAAACTTCCATTAAAACATATTTGATGCTAAAACCCAAATCATTCTCTGCTACGGCTTGGCAATGTTCTCATCAATGTGACATTTGTTTGTATTTTGGAGGAATAATTAGCAAGCAAAGGTGTTAGATTGAACAAAGCATGAGGCAGAAATGACTGGCTGTCCCATTTTCCTCTCTCACTGCTGAGAGAAGCAATTGCACCTCACTGCCCGAGCCTGTGCGGCTTCGGTGTTTCTCTGCACATTGCAAGATCCTACTTCACTTTTTTAGAGGAAAATTAGAACCCAGAACTAAAGCTTCTAAATGGTTTGGAAAATATCATATTTAATGAAGAGAATTTGCTCATGATTTAAAATATAATCCATAAAAGGCAGTGATTTCATACAATCACACCCTGGAAACATCATCAGGTTGATTTATGGATTGCATTATGGCTCCATTCTGGATATGTTCATAGAAGGACATAGGGTACCTAACTCCTAAATAAGGAAATAAAAAGAGCACTTCCAGCTAAGTTCCATGTTGTTGCCAGTGGTAGGCAGGGCAGGAATACCTCAACAGCAGGGATGGGAAGAGAACTGGGACATGGGAGCCAGCCATAATTTTTATTTTATTTTTTGAAATTAAGAACTGGTACCATTGTCTTTAACAGTACCGATTCTGAACAAAGAAGATTTAATAATAATTAAGTTAATTTAGTTCAGAAAATTGCCAGTTCCAGAGGAGAACTAAACCATGGAAGAAGCACCTAAAGTCTCTCTTATCTCACAGAGACTGTGCTTTTTGAGTAATGAGAGGCTCTAGGATGATTTCTAGGAGTTTAATAGCTTTCCAGAGGAAGTCACATGGATATGACAGATCTGCCATAGTTCCTCTGTTCATCCATCTTAGTGAAAAGGTAGAGAGGTTCCTAAAGTGATAGATGCTAAGTTAGGCTGTTCTGCATTTTTCTGAATCTTTTAACATGGGATTTGATGCTGAGGTTGAGTAATTTTTAAGACCATATGGAATCACTCAATTTACACTTGCCACAAACCTTGACACCTAAACTGTTTTCCCTAACAAGCAAATATTTGTGAGCCAGTGCAATCCCATCCTTCTTCTGAAGTTAATGAAAATAGAATGGCAGAAAACCACTTAAAAAAGGTTGTGCTCAACTGTTTTCTATTGGCTTGGGAAAGTGTAAAACAAAATTATCACTCGTGTACAAGTTTAGTGCAAGAAACAGTAAATAAACTCCATTCCTGTCTGCTGCTCAGGGCTTGTTTAATACCACATGGATAATTACAGCAATGGACTGGGTGCCTTCAGTAAGAGGGTTTGTAGTTCTCTTACAGATACACAGATATTCACAGCCTCTTGCCAGAAAGAATTCTATGTTTCTTCATAATATATGTGCATGGATTTCTCCAATCGTGACTAAAATCATATGTTGCATTTTCCAGAGTCCATGTGGTAATACATATTGGGGAATTTTTGCATAGTTGAAATGAATAAAAGATGTGAAGGCAAATTAATGTCATATCTCACCAAAACAACAAAAAACAAAACTATAAAGTGAACAGCAGGAACTCTGCTGTAAACGGGTAACGATAAATCACATTTAAAAACCCCTGTAAATTGCTGAGATAACATGTTGAACACTTCCTGAAGATCTCAGCAGACAAAACCAGACTCAAACATGAAATTAATTTTCCTGTCACCTTCACCAGTATCCTTAGGTGTCTTTAACCCTTCCCTAATTGCTGCTTTGTGATCCTATCCCCTGCAGTGGCAGTACAACACAGAGAGACTCGTGCCTGTGGTGACCAGTGATAAATGTGATATATTTGAATGAATCTCACAGGGTGACAGGTCAGACAAAATGACAGAATGCTGAATGCACTGAATACTTCTTTCCAGATCAAGAAAGAAAGAGAGAGAAGCCCATAGTTGTAGCCACAGCAGTATCATTAACCTTTCCCTCTTGATGCCACAAATGCACAAAGAATCACTCAGGATGAGCAAAGATGGTAAAAATTAAAAAGATTTTATGCACATGCTGCTTGGCAGAAAAAAAAAATTAATCAATTCTTCAAAAGGGAATATTCATTTAAATTCTGATTTTGGTTTAAATAAATTATTTCTTCTGCAAAAAACCTGAAAAAGTACGCATTCGATCAGAATTTTCCAAGTGTCTTGGCCTTTAGAAGGACAGAAGCCTAAAATCTAAAGCCTCAAATCTTAGATACTTTCTTGAGTAAATAATAACCTCAAGAAGTACAAGTACATGCCTCTGCCCAAGCTAAAACTGAACATTTAGAAAATGCTTAAACATAGGCAAAAGAGCAGAATTTGGAGTTCTAATTCTGGCAGTTAAGTCTAATTTTTAATTTTTTGGCTTGTTTTCATTTTGCTTTATAAGACTGATGGATCTTCAGGGCATCTGCTAGATTTATTAAATAATGAGATGGTAATACATACATACATACGTTTGTTAAACCAGAGGCTCCATGTTACTTCTGGTTCTTCAGGAAGATCATGTTACTGATGTTCTGGCTTCCTCTTTTCCTCTGTTACAGACATATGAATTCATGGATTGTTAAAAAAGATGCTACATTTTCAGTAAGTTGGGAAGAGCTTAAGTCTGCCTCTGACAGATAGCAGAGCTTATGGAAAACCTGGGCAAACAAACTGCAGCTCAACACTGCAGAAGAAAAATTTCACATATAAACTGCCACTAACTAGCAGGATTTTTGCCTGTTTTGGCAGAAAGAGAAAAAAAAAAAGTCTGGATATAAGCTGAAGGTATTGGATTTGATTTTTTTCCCTAATTATACTAAAGCTGATTAGAAAAATACACTGAAAACAATTAGGCTGCTGATGCACGTACTCTGTTATTAATGGGAGGGTTTAATGTATGGAAATCTGACTATTATGGCAAGATTTGGTTTGAAAGGCAGCGAAGAAAAGGAAGGAAAAAAAAATAAGCAGAGGAGGTGATTATTAGTTATTCCTAAACATCTGAAGGTGTGTGCTGCCCAGATCATCCCTGATTTGAGTCCTGCAGCATGGGCTGTTGCTAATGAAATGCTAATAGTCTGCTCCTTTGCCCCTGCACTGGGACTAATCTCACATCGATCTGAGAGGCAGCAATGCAATTGGCCGAACAGATTTCCTCTGAAAGGCCTTGCTGGCAAGTCCAGCAATTATAAGCAATTCTTGTGCAATTACAGTAATTACTTAGGGGTCCTTTTACCTCAAGGACATTTGTAAACATCCCTTACTCCTAATTGTAACAGGAGCAGTGCTAATCGCTGCAGCAAGAATGGCTTCAGCACATCTCTGTTCCCTTAATTGAATTACTGGCATGGCACATCCACTGAAGGGTGGGAATGAAGGCTCTGGGTGCTGGATTACCTTCAGCCCTGGCTAGAGGACAGTCATGAGGCACCCTGCTGATGATGGTTTAGGATTACATTCAAATAGCAACACATTTGGATCATTTTTGCTGTTGAGGCAGTGGATAATTGTTAGGCTACAACTCATTAGCAGGGTATGTCTGACTTGTAACATGACCTTGCCACAGAAATGTGCTATGGAAATTGGGGACAATTAAAATACAGTTGCTGTCAGTCTAAGATATGTCTCCTCAGACAATATCATACCTGTCTTATCCGTATTTCCCACTCCAATTTGGTGAGGTGCTTCAGCATTTCCATAACTTGAAGCACTTCAGTAATGCTGTTGAAGCCAATGATACTCCCATATTTAAAATGAAGCATATGCTGAAGTACCTTGATGATGGGTCTGAAAGACACTCAGAAACATCACAAGTACCACATTGAAAGAATTTAACATGTTTAACTTTTTCTAGCAGACTGGACGTGTCCACTTTCCAAGAGATTAAATATGCCTGGAGCAGGGTTTTTCCCTAATGATATAAAACTGCAGTTGTCCTTATTTCTCCCTACACTTGGCTTTATAGCAACCAGAATCGTTATTTGCATGGAAAGGTGACTCTTGCCCTGTTTCTACATCTGAAGGGTACTAAAACCACTACAGCACGATATTTTGTGGCAGGTAGTAGGATTGTGCATATGCAAAAGGAGTATTATCTCCAGACACAGTTCACTAGTTAAGATTAAATTATAAGGTCTATCAAATCTCATGGCTACGGGCGCTGGCTGTTGTTATTGTGCATTTATGCAGATCCAGAAATGTTCCCTCTGCTCCAGGGCACTTGCAGATATTCTTGCCTGAAAAAGGTCACCATGCTTAAGGAGCCATCACCATTAAAGACAGGACACATTTCCCACATGCCACACCAGCTTCCTTCACCTTCCCAGGGAACACTGGGCTTTAATTCCTGTTGGAGTAAGGATACAACATCAAATGGCCCGTTGGTTTTTAATGGAATTGTAATAATTGCATTTACATTTATGAAAGGGGAAGCAATGCATGGCTTTTGATTGGGTGCTGGGTTTGTTTTCTTTAATTTAGTATATTGAATCACACCAGGAATCCCTCACATCAAACCAGGACTCCAGCACCACACAGCAGGTCTGGCTTTACGAGCTTTCTAAACCTCACAAGTCCAGAGAGTACTGGCAGTACAGCTGCATCAAGACCCAAAATTTTGGAAGTCCCAGACTTAGCCTGGGGTGGGTTAACACTGGCTGAATTCTAGGCTTGCTCTCCAGCAAGGAGGTTGGAATTGCTAGGAGAATCTGAACTCATACGTTTGGAAACACTAGGATGTAATGCTTTGACCCTGTACTCTAAGGCATTAATGATAGTTTCAGTTCCATTGTGGCTTTTTAGATTGGAGGGTATAAACAATTGTTTTGGCAATATATTTATTTTTTTAAAAATAATTTAAATCATTCTGGTTTTGAGGAAACATGGAAAAATGGTGCCTTGTAGCCTGGCCAGATCTAACACAAACTTTGGGTTTGTGGGAAATGCACTTCACGCTAAGGTCCTTCAGTTCCCAGGAGCCCTGGGAAATGTGTAGTTTATATACTAGATGTCTGTCTTCTCAACCCAAGGTGAAAGGAGCCAGCAGAGTCCAGCATCACCACACAGACACTGGAGAGGAATAACATGAACAGGCAATTATGCTCTTTTCTCCCCTGCTCCTGTCAGAGCTGCTTAATTTCTAACAATCTTTATGGAGTTTGACCTCCACAATCCTCCCCTCACTTAACGAGACACGAAAGTCACCTTTTCTGTGTCACACTGGAGATGTTAACTGGAGCCTTGATCTATTCACTACTCTTCTTTCTTGAGCATCAAACCAAGACGAAGCACACAAGATGGTGTTGTTGAGAATGAAGTGTCTACACTAAGAAATTCTCCTGCTAGTTTCAAGAAGACAATTTTTTTGCCAAATACCTTGGCAACATTTTCTCCCTCGTTTCTCTGTTCTGCCACATCAGTTCATCTAAACAGAAGTGGTGGAGCTTACAACAGCGTGAAGCTGAGGATTCAGATCCTCACTATTTTTTAATCAGGTGAAAAGGTTGACAGCCCCTTTCAAAACCTAATTAGTACAGCCATTTATTGCCAGGCAAATTTTCATTGCACAAGTGAATGTTTTATGGGGTTCTGGCTGCAGGCCACTCAGAGGTTTTAGATCAGTGGAGGCATTTCACATACATTATTCCTTAATAAACTTGTGCTATTCTTTAGAATGAGTGCTTAGGCAGGATGCTCCACTTGATTTATTCTCCAGCTGCCACTTCAACAGAGGAGAATCAAATTAATCCTCTTCCTGCTCCTTCATTTCTCCTCCAAAAACGTTATGGGATGTAGCTGCCCCACCTGGGAACACCGGAGCTGCCCAAGGCAGTGCTGTGTCCTCATGCTGTCAGCTCTGAGGGAAGTGTTACTTCCCTGGCAACTCTCTGCTCACTGCCAACTTTCAGTGACTGGAGGAATTTCCATCCTCCATTTCCTCTTCTGCAGGCGTTGCTCCTGGTGCACTGCTGCAGATGTTCGAAGAGATTCATCAGAGTCCTGTGCCAGAAGCCAAACTCCTCTTGAACATTTTCCAGTTGGCCCCAACAGCAAGTTATGGGAGCTCTGCTTCAAAGCTCCTGAGAATCAAGAGAGCCCAAAACAAGCTTAATTAAACTGTTAAGCTTCTATTCACATCACTGGGTGCAACTGCAGGATAACGCTCTTGGGTTGCTTGTTTTTTTCCCCCTCCATATTTTTCTTTTTATAAACACGGTGCCATAGGGTTGTTTCTTATTTTATTTACAGATGCACTGATGTGAAGCAAGGGCTTAGTCTGATCAGAAATTGCTTCTAGTTATCCAGAGCCCAGTGGTATACACTTCATTGCTTGTCTTCTTCCCCTGGCTGATGCTTTCCCTATGATAAGCAGTGGTTATGTCACTCCTTTTTTTTGTTGTTATTTATTTTTGTCCATCTCTTGTCATCATTATATAATTTATGATAAAAGAGGACATCCACAACAACAAAAGCCCCTCAAACCCTGAAAACTCAGGAATAAACACATGCACATTCTAGTGCCTGGTGTCTGACAAGTAAGAAAAAACTTGGTAAGGTGGGGGGTTTTTTTAGATAATATTTAAAGCACTTAATTCCTCAAATGAATTCCTTGTGAGTTCTCAAAAAAAGTTCTGGACATCCTATCATAACAGGAAACTACAGCACCTTCTATTAGTAGTGTTTAAGGAAGACATTTCCTTCACAAAAAGGATTTGCTCCAGAATATGAGTTGTAAATGCAGCTTATCTCCCTGTTGAAGACACAGCAGGAGATTGCATTGGAAGTTCCCTGCCCTCAGGCCACCCGTCAATGAAGTCATTGATATAAAGTCTTTATAAAACTATACTTGTAATAGCCAAGACCCTGCAAGGAGGTGTGAAATTCAGCTATATCATAAACTCACTCAATATGTAAAAAAACTCTCCATCTAAGCTTCACAGCTCTTTAAAACCTCGAGGAAGACTTTTATTCTTTCAAGACGTGATCAATTATTTCTACTTCTTTCTTGATTTGTCACTCTGCTACCGGCAGGCAGCATTTTGACTTGGTACAAGACAACCACCACTGTCACTGTACTGTTAAAAGGCCAATAAACAATGAAGTAATTATGGCAAAGATCCTCTGCCTCCAGGAATTAGTTCAATTCTCCCCTTCAATCTCTGATCTCAGAAGTCAGTGTCAAGAAATCCTTTCCGAAGGGTTTCCCAAGCATACAGTAATCAGCCTAGCAAAAGTCTAGATCTGTGTAATTTTGTGGCTCTTTAGAGCCAGAACTAAATGTATTTTCTTCCCAAGTCTCTGCAAACACCTACGCAGAATTTCACAGCTTGCAAAGGTCTCAGTGCCAGAAGTCAAGTGCCAGAACGCTTTAAGCCGAGTTTCTGGCTCTGGGACCACGTCCACACCAAAGGCAAGGTCCAAGCTCCCTGTTTGCCAGGCAGGAGCTAACCTGCAGGATTACAGAGCCTTTAAGCAATGCTGCAGCTCCAGCAGGGAGCCTGAGCTGCCAAGACCTAATTCTAAACTACATCTTTGTTCCTTATGCTCCACGGGTATTTCACTGAAGTTAAAACCCTGTCAAATCCTTCCCTCTCATCCTGACACCAAGAGTTTAGTGAAAGCAAGAGCGTTTCTGTGTTTCCACAAACCTGTAGGGATAGTACACACGTGTTATTTCTTTCATGTATTATTAAAAAAGTTGAACTCAAGGAAGAATTTAGGTCTGCGACCTTTAAACTTTCTTCTCTGACATGAAAATTCAGTAATACACAGCATGGGGATATTTGGCATGAAATGAAAATGGCCACGGATTTAATTAAAATGTAAGTTATTGTTAGCAAGAAAGGTCATGCTAAGAAAATGTAATTTCAGGAGTATATTAGCAACAACACTCCACTGTTATTTGCATGTGAAATATAGATTTTGTACTTGACATTTAGAAAGGAAATTGGAACTCTTTATAATGGATGCTTGAACACTTTTGTGTTCTTGTGCTGCTTTTGTTCACATTTTTGTGTAATTGGCTGGATCTCACATACAACAGTAGTTACATTTTATTCTCTATGCCCGAGTGCCTAAGTGATCTGGGAATTAGCTCACAAAAGCTGATATAAGTTGGAATAGAAAGAGAACTGCAGCATAATCCTTACATGGCTACAGCTTCTGAGGAGCTCAGATCTTCGTAAGAATTCCTTATTTTGGGGTAGTTAATCATCCACCTTACATAGGAATGTTTGGAGGTTTTTAACATTCCTCAGGCAGAGTAATTTTAATGGTGACCAAGACCCCGTCTCCGTTTTGTTTATAGGGCACTTAAGTGACTGTGGAGAGGAGGCAAAGCTTTTCCTTGGAGAGAGTACTTGTTTTATGATCTGCTAATAAAAGTAACGGTGTGTCATACAAATCAGTCTAACTCCGGGGAAAGTGGGAGGTGAAGGCAAAATGCATTGGCTTAATTGAAAGCATTTGTTTAAAATATATCAATACAGTGGGTTGTAACTTGAAAGAACGCTCTAAATATAGCCACACTCTGTTGTTGACTACAAAGAGGCGTCTGCTCACTCAGAAGAGGTTTTTACTGATTTCTGCACTCCTAGTCCTGCAGAAGCAACATCACTGTGAATGATTTTATATACATGCACCTTCTGCTTTATCCACACCCTCAGTGCACTACAGATGTGACCACGTGTTGCTGAGAACACAGAAAGAACTGCAAGCACTTGCTGAGATGCCATTTTGGCCTCCAGAACACACACAGCTGGTAGAGGTCCTCAAAAAGCTTTTATCAGGCCCAGGACTGAACGCCTGGCTGGAAATAGCTTACATTGTTTTGGGGGCATTTTCAGTTTCAGCTCTACACAGCAGAAATTACTTCATTCCAAGGAACTAAAATATTAGGTACAGTAGGATGGCAAACCAAACTACCCGAGCAAGAATGTGCATAGTAAGAAAGGCTGATGAAACTAAAATAATGCACATCAGCTTTTATCCTTTCTACCACCACAATACAGCAGGACAGGACCCTGTGTGAAGTACAGACACATTACTGTCCTCAAGACTTTGTAATGAAAAAGAACCAGCCTGTAGTTTGAAGCAAGCCCTCCCTCCAGTGCCCAATGGGAAGGGCCAGCCTAACAGGAAAATGGATACAGAGACTCCCAAGCATCACTTGATGCCTCTATTACAGAAAGATTTGCCCTCCAGGCTCAGACTTGCCTTAATACCTTGGGAGCCAGTTGTGAAAATCTCTCCGGCCTGTTCCCAGATCCCTGCCTCTGCAGGAGAGACTGAGCCTGAAGCAGTACAGCAAGGCTGTGTGCATCGCTTCACTGGAGCTGGAGTTTCCACCTCTGGATTAGGGTGGTTTTCGTATTAAGAACCTGAGAACACGACAGCAAATGCTCTGTATGAGAACATCAGAATGGATTGTACCATCTGCTGTACGACAAGCAGCTCCACATAATTGCTAGCACTGAGTCTTCCACGGGGTTTTTTTCTGCAAAGTCCCTTACATGCCTGTCAGCAGGTCAGCTTTTATTTCAAACACTGAAAGGAGCTTGTCTAATGCCAGCTAAGTAGTTTTGTAGAAAGAAGAGCAAAGTACGTGATGGAAACACAAAGAACAGCGTTGGTTTCCTCAGCATACAAGGATCAATAAATTAAGGTGCAAGCTTTAAATCTGATGGAAATAAAACAGAAGCACAACATTGCCAACATCAGTGTTTAACACCACCTTTACCCACACTCTGTGCAGTAAAATGCACTTGTGAAGTCAGGAGCACAAGCAAAGGAGCAGGGTTAATAGATCCCAAGTAGATCCAAAATGTCAAGACTATGTGTTTTCTGATTGCATACTTTAAGACGAAGTTTCAAAATCGGCCATCTGATCTGTGATCTAATACAACTGTTAGCACGTAGGCAAAATAATAAATCTGAGTATTTTGCAACTGCGCTTTTAGAGATCAGTGTTCTGTGCATTAGTGCATTCTAAGCAGATATACAACTTAAGCCTTACAACTTTGCACAGAAAGGAGTTCTCACAAGCAATAGAAACAAAGGTGTCACCCCATCAGGTGCCTTCCAAGCCGGGCACAAATACAATAAACTCTGCCAGGACATCCTGGATAGATGCATCTCTTCCAAACTGCAGAAAATTCCCCACTGCTGATGAAATGCCACGGTAATTAGTGATGGGCTATCTTTTAGACTTGCTTTTAATTAACTCAACATACAACTTGGCTTCATGCTATTTACAAAGAATGCAAGGTAAGACAAGTTCAAAGACTCGACAGACATCTAAACATATTGCCACAGTTTCCAGCTACAACCGTGATGTCCAAAAACATCAAGTTCCTTTGACAACCTGTAAGTTTTGTTCTTTATACTGAATTAAATTTCACTGATCACTATTCTCTTAGACTTCTCCTCTCACAGGCACAGTGGAAGCATGGTGGGTTTTCTTCCAAATAACTTGTTCTGGGCTGCCATAAATAAGCTCCTTTCCTAAAGGCATTTAATCTTGGGCAAAAGGGGTGAAGGAAAAAGCTGGGATGTGCTAATACAGCCAGGCTTGAATGTCAGATCAAGCCTGCTTTCAAGGCATCTAGGAATATTACACAGCTAAGAAGAAAAGAAGATAAATACAGGGCAAAAGTATGTATTTCTAAAGATCATGAGGGGAAACAATTACTTTTGATATACACTTTTATAAAGCAGCAAAGTATGCAAATATCACAATAATACTTATAAAAAGTAAACAAAGTAATTATCAACAGAAAAGTCATTGTTAATAGAATATTCTTATGCTTTGGGAAAAAAGCCATCTACACGGAATATTCACTGTGAGGTGAGTGCATCCAGAAAACGCCGGTGTTCTGAGGACAAAATAATATTGGTTGTGCATAATAGGGAATTAGGGGAAAATACCACAGCCGTATTTCATTTATTATTAAATAGTAAATTAGCAATGAAATACAGGATTCTGTATGAAGGGGAAGTGAGACCTTTGAATGTTGTCCTAAATGTGTATTGCTGCAGGGGTGATTGATGCCAGCCAACACCAGAGCACGTCACAGATTAATGCCTTGCCAAAGGCAGAGGTGTGTGGGAGTCGTGCCAGCCACTGAACATGGATATTATTCCCTGCTTTGGTATATACATGCAAATACAGTATTTCAACTTCATTTAAAGAAAAAAAAAAGGCTCAACAGACCTACTGTAGTCTATTTATGCTGCTTGTTAACAGGGTCCGTGCTGCAGGTGCATAATTGCCTAAAGCCATGGCGTCCAAATGAAACCAGGCAGTTTTACTATTCGCTTCCTTTCTTCCTTTACCTCAGCAGAAACCTTGCATTTACTTTTTCCCAGTGGGAGGAAAAACTGCTGCCAGCAACTCCGATGGGACTGAGCTGATTAACTGATTAGCATCCTAAAGTAGAAGGTTAGAAAGCAAATTTTCTATTATGGAGCAATTGCCATTGGAAAGTAATCTTGTTTATTAACTGCCTTTTTATCTTCTCTGGAGGGTTCCCTGACACAAGATAATGGAATTTGCTCACTCTTTAGTGTTTAAAACTATAATCATATCCAGAAAAGCAAGCATTTACTGTGTCATTAAACCAAGGTAGGGAGGACTGACTTGAAGAGTTCTTGATGCCTTACAAAGCTTTTTATCATTTCAATTAACATTGCCAAATGTTCTGGCTTATATTGCAGGCATAAATGAAGTTTTACAGGCTTTCTAGGTGTGTTTATATCCTAATTAATTTTAGCTACTGAGATTAGTTGCAGGAGTGAGACTACACACAGAAAGCTCAGGAATAGCTGATAAAGGGCAGGGCCATGAAAAGCAATTTAGTTGCCATATACCCAGGGAAAGGTGCTCAAAGGTATTTGCAATATAGTGCCTGCACAACTTGTTTGCCTGCTAACTTCATCATTTCTTAAATGTCAATTTAAAACTGCTGCTGCTCCTTCTCCCTGTCCTCTGACAAAGGAAAAATGACCCTTACAAAGCCATGTTTCTGTTTCCTTATTCCCTGTGACAAGCCAATGACGCTGTACCAAAGATGCCTCTTCCCAACGCCAAGTTCATCCATTTTTCCCGAGGAGCAGAATCCCTCTGAGCAGGATTTAGGGTGTTTGCTCGTTTGTTCATCATTCTGCCTCTGCACGGGAAGATTTAGCACTGGGCTCAATCAGGAGCACATTCAGAGCACTTGCAATTTCCTTACCAGGAAAAGGATTGCCTCCCTTGGATATTTCCGACCTCTGCTGGAGGTTTTCTCCCTCCTTCTGCCTTTCTTCACTCCCAAGCAGATCCAGGAGAATGCCATCCTCCCCCAGTGCCCCTGGGCACCGTGTGCATTTGGATGCCAGCTCAATCCCGGGGAAGACAGATTGATCTGAACAGATTGGCAAGCCCCAGTCTCGGGCTGCGAATCACAACAATATTCTCAAGTCGTGCGTTATTACTTTTCATTTGTTGCTCATTGATTAACTGTCAAGGGTAAGATCTTGGTTTTTAAAACAAGGCAGCTGCGGTGGGCTTTTTTTAAAAAAGTTTATAAAAGTGAATATCTAACAGCAAAAGCCGTAGGTGATGGGGCACTGCTGTGTGCTAAAACCTCTGCTCACGGGGACCTCCTAAAATGGAGCACTAATAAATTTTTCCAAATCAAGCATTCATGTTTCCTGGAAAGCCTTTTCCTACTCAGAATCACTAACTTTGCACACCAAAAGAGTTAATATTTGTTTCTGTTGGAGAAAAAAATGTATAGATATTCTGCTCCCCTTCAGTGCATAATAGCACAAAAGTAATTTTTAAAAAAGCAAAAAAAAAAAAGAGCAAAATTTAAGTGAAAGCTAAATTCCAAAATCATTTCAGTTAAGAAAATAAAAGCCTTTTCATTCATTAAAAACTACATTTGTATCTTCAAATGACAATTTTAATGACACAAAATTAGGTTTAAAACACCCTCGGAAAAATTCTGAACTTTTTGAAAATTTTAAAACACCCCTTTCAACTGTATTGAGAAGTTAATATAAATTTTTCTTTCACATCTATATATGTTAACAGTTTGCCACTCTTAAGATTAACATTTCCTTTTAATAATGCCCCATCTATAATTCTCGTAACCAGCTGAAGACTCAATAACTCATATCAGCTGTTGATTTCAGAGCAGAGTGTCACTCCACAGCTTTACTGTGGGACCCCACAACAAAAGGCACATAAAGCAGATTATGTCAAAAGCTCTGCTCTCGCTGTTTGCTTTGCTGTAATTAAAATAACTTAGCAAATTTGCAGCAAGGAGCAAATATTTACAGAAGGCCTGAAGCTCCCTGTGTTGTGTGTACAGAAGGAATGATAGCATCCTAATTCCACAGACTTTTCAGCAACAGGCAAATACTGTTATTACAAAATTGCTGTTTTCTGTCTCTGCCTCCCCAGGCTGGGAAATCAGTCCCAGGGCTTGAATGTGGAAAGCACTGAAGTCAGGCGTGATACAGACTGGGTTTTTTCTTGCTGAAATAAGAAATGTTAATTTTGAAATAAAAGGCAGTAGCTTGGATGTTCTGTCACAAAAGACTAGATTTTTGATGGATCTACTTTTCCAGAATAGTTGACTTTATATTTATTCGAATTTGTTGATAATTAAGAGCACACTTACAAAGCAATGCCCCTAAAAATGTATTCAGTAAGAGATCTAGGTCAGCCCTTATCAAGAGGGTTGTTTTGTTGTATTGAGAGAGGTATTTTCTCTACATCTCTCCAATATGTACACCAGCAATAAATATCATCATTGATTAACCAGATAACAGAGAATATCTGAAATGTGAATATAGCGTGTGGCTGTACAACTGTATAATGCAAGAGTTAGTACAGGTTATAAAAGAGTGATTGTTTACTATTTCTTGTGGTTACATGGAAGAACATAAAGATCTGTCAAGAAATAATCAGAATAAGCCACTTTGGATAAGAGAATCAATTGTTTCTCATTTCCAAGCTTCTGTAACTTACTGGTTTTGTAGGGACTTCAGATATGAAATGTCAGATTTATCAAGACAAGACGGCATGTCAGTGCTCCTTCCCATGGAATTTAATAAAGAAATTTCAGTATAAATCAACACAGAAAATGTTATCTTAATTATTAAAGCCACCTTGCATATAAATATTCTGTTTCTGACATGTTATTTTTCATTTCCTTCAACTCTGGAAATCAATAAACAGGCTGAGAAGCAGCCGTGGGCTGTGGAAGGGGCTCCCTCTTACACACCTGGAAGGATTTATTTGGGGCAAAGAAAAACAAGATGTTGGCACCAGGCCTAATTTATGAATGAACTCCAGCACAGAAGATGCTGATATTTATTATCTAACCTTTCGGGGAGTTTTCTTTTAAGGATACATAAATATCCTGAGGTCTGTCTGCCAGATCCTGTAACAACAGCAAAGCAAATGTGGCAGGTTGGTTGTTGCCTCGTTGTTTAAGACTTTGACCATCACACAAGGCTTTTTTCCCTTAACCCTTAAACAAATGTTGGGAAACCAGTGAGAACTAAAAGTGATTTGAGACATTTTTCCCAGGAGAACAAAGCCAGGAGAGAAGAGATTTACTGTAATTTATGTATAAAACAAATGTGATTTATAAGTAGTCACAGGCTGACTCTAATGACTTCACAGGAACTATGCAGAAACCTAAATGTGTGTATTTAGCTCTGCCATAGCATGCAAGGAAAACAATGTGTTAGTTTACCAATATTTTTAAACACTTGGGCTTTACTCAGTGCAAATTAGACCTAAGGACAGATTTCCTTCTACTAAGTAAACATAGTACCTGGCAGATGATGGAGGACCTTCTCAGGGAAGGCAAGATATAATCAATACACTTTTGTTTAAAACCAGGTTTGAAAAAAGTTTAGACATCCCAAAAAAAAATCCTTACTAGAGAAAAAAAAAAAAAAAGGCAAGCAAATTAACCTGAAAGAAAATTAAAAGTGATTCAGAAAAATTAGAATGACAACAATGAACTCAACAATGATGCAGTTATTGTTTCACGCTCCAAATGCCTTTGGAAAATTTTCAGTTGACTGTCTCCTTTTTTTAATTACCATTTCACTCTGAAAACCTACTGACCTCTCCACAATTCTCTGAATTTTTCTTGCCTGCTAAGCTACATGTAATTCATTTCACTTTGCAAATTCAACCATCTCCCCCTGAACAAAACGAAAGCCTCCATTCTATGTGCAAAAGACAATGCTTTTCACAGTTCTAAAACATCTGCAGGAGCTACAGTGTGATTTAACATTTTAATGGATAGTGAATGGTGGATATGCAAATATGCATTCTACCCTTTTTTCCATATATTCTGCAGGTTGCACAATGAAGTGTCATGTATCAAAATATATATACCAAAAAATATATATACACAAAATATATAACTGTCATATATCAAAACATATAAAAAGGGAATGTTTTCTTTCTCTGCATGTACAAGAATCAACAGTTAAGCTACTTGTGGCTTTTTCAGGTTAGAGCGTTTCACTGTACTTTTCCTCAATGTGTACTTTGGGGTTTTTGGTTGGTTTTTTAATAATGGTAATGTAATGACACTTGATTAAAAACAAACAGAACTGATCAGCCAAAAGCTCCTCTGTAATCCCAAATGCAATTCTCACCAGTTTGCTTTCCTGATAGCAGGACTGGCTCTTGGTATCTGCCATCTGCTTTCAGAAAAAACCTGCCCTCCTAATTTCCCCATACGTGGCATTTTATTGTTTGTGCTTTTCTCATAAGGAAAAGCTGGAATATCTGAAAATTTCTAATTGGATTAGAAATTTGCTTTTAAGAGCTATGAGGTTTCTTCCTGCCTTCCCAGCAACAGATTTGACACTTAAGTTTAAAGAACTGCCGGGGATTACAAGGACAGCCACTCTGCATAACAACACAAATCAACAGGCAGTGTTTATTTCTGCCACTCAAGCAAGCCAACCTTTATTTCCATGAACTCAAGAAATTTCCTAAAGGTCAGCATCACTCTCCGTGTAATGTGGTCATCTATTATGTTATATTGACTCCAGCAGCTGCGGGAATAATTCACTTATCTCCTTTCTCCATTTCAATAGAGCAGTTAAATGAGAAGGTCTGACCTGTTCATGGAAAGCAAAGCAGTGAGAAGGATGGTGCTGCTCCCCTTCCCACTGCCCAGGCTGTTCCCAGCACTGAGCTGTGGGATGGGCCACTGCCAGGTGCTCAGTGCTCAGAGCAAGGCACCAACATCCACACAAAACCCTTCTCTGAAACAGGCTCCACACTGGCTTCACCTTACAAGCAAATTGTTTATATTTTTCCCTCTCCCCACTCTTGCAAACAGAATAGCTCAATTCACTGCAGAGAGGCCACAAATTAATTGATCCTTCCCAAGAGTTGGTTTCTATCAATAGCAAGCTATTAGCCCAGGCCTCGCCAGCAGTGAAAGGAGGCACCCATTAGTGCTGTGCCATTAGTGTGCTCCCTGAGTACAGTGGAAATGTCATGGGAGGCTGGCAAACAGGCAGCAAAAACAGATAAGTGACATTTCTGACACGAGGAAACAAAGGAAACGGCTCCTTTACCTGAAAGTCAAAACTTCCCAGGTAAACTCAGGCTTAGAGAGGGAAAAGTGAAGGGCAAAAGCCAGGGTGGAAAATGCCAGCTGTGCCTCTCTTCTACCAACCTGGACTGAATGTCTTACTCAGGAAGTTACACGAAAATTCCTGTTGGAAGTTGACTGTTCCAATTACTATTGTGAGAACTCAGCCTAACTAAACAGTGCATGTGTACCATCTAGGAATAAATATTTAAGCAAAATGCAAACCACACACCAAAATGAATTTCTGAATGAAATACTGGGGACAGAAGTCCTACTAAGTTGAAATCCACTACGCGTTGACATTTTTCTTGATTAATTGCCTTCAATTAATTCAATTCAACATTGAATCCTACAGCCAGGATTCTCATTTCTTGGGGAAATGTTTGAGTCTCGTACCCATGACCTCCCAGATCATAAAATCAGATCAGTTTTCCTCTGATTTGCTACAGTTCATACTGTGACAGTTAGACTTCATTTCAGATCTTATTGTCAAAAGACAACTTTTACCTTATTTCCCTTTCCCCTTCCTCTCATGTGACTGATGAAGAAAAAGGAGAAATCCAAGCCAAAGTATCAGTCAAAAATATAAGAAAGACAACATCCAGTTTAAATGCCTGTTTGGCAATCACAGTTAGAAGCTTATTCATTTTTCTTATCCTTTGCAAACATTAAATCAGGTAAGAGTTCTTAAAGCTTGCCACTTCCTAGATAGATGCACTGCATTCAGTGAGTGCCAGTTTGGCTTCTAAGTAAACTGTGAAGGTATATGAAGCCACACTCAGAAAAATCTATTTCCACATGCTTATTAATTTCTTTAATCTAAAATCAAGTATCACCTTGTTTTCGTATCTGAAATACACCTCTGCCATCATAAAGTCGCTTGTGAACAACGAGGAGCTTTCTCCCAGCCACCACAATCTGGCATCCAATGATCTCTGCAAGTTGCACATTTAATTAGTCTGAGAAACTCATTAAGGTATCTGGAATATTAAGATGATAGCATTGTTCTAAGTAGCACTGTGCACAGTCTAACACGGCAGATGGCACAGGCTGCTGACACCTGGGCTGCTTTGCCATCTTGCTGACAGATACAAACAGTCAGCAGTATAATTGTAAGATACACAATCATAAAACGGGGTCTCAAAATAAAATACCCATCAAATCTGCTGCTTTCAGGATGCTTGTTTGTTCCTAAAGAGGCATTTTGTATTCAATCACTGGGTTTGAAACACGAGCTGCACAGGTTGAGGCTTTGTTGTCATTTCTTAAAATGCCACTTAGGATTTTATGCCCTGCTCCACCGAGGAGCTGAGCGCATTTTGCCTCCCGCAGAAGCGACAACGCGCTGTGATCGGGGTCAGGAGAAACTTTATTCCTCCTCACCTGAATGCTCAGATGACATATTCACTTTTGCTCCTCATTAGTCCAGACTCAGAGAGCACTTCCAACGCTGCGGGGGAGCTGATTAAAAATGGACAAGCTTTACGAAGCCGCAGCTTGCGACTGCTTTTACCTCCACTGCTAACAGTGATGTGATGGGAACTCTTTCTTCTCTCCAGCAAATTGCAAGGTGTTTTTAGGGTTTGGAGAGATAAGCATAGCCCAGACAACCCAGAGTTAATTAGCAAATCTTCAGGCACATGGTGTGCCCAAAATCATATCGAGTGCAGAGAAAAATGTCATTTAAGGTGTTTGTGGGGAAATGGTGTTTTGTTTGCACGCCTCGGTAGACAACAGCATAGCATCAGTTCAGAAGAGAGGGAGAGGAGAATGTGTGTGTTTGTGTTACAACAAAAAAACAAAGAGCCTTCTTCTAAAAAGAACCTCTACCATTAAAAATTTCCCTAATACCTAATTCCTTTCCAGTCAAAATTTTAAAAATTTCCTCATCAAATCTCCCCAGAATTTCCAAAAGACCCCATTTCCTTTCGATTTGCTGTCAGTTAAAGTAACAGAAAAATAATTCAGGACTGCTTCAGCTGGCAGGACCATGTCAGATCTCACACACTGGTTTGCTGCAGAACCTGATGAAGTGCCTTTCCAAAGAGGGACGAAAACCTGGTCTCGGATTCCTGGGATATATTTTCTATCATCCAGGTTGCTACTGCAGAGATGAAATAGAGCATTATTCTCACTGAGAACTAGTGTAGTAAAATGTTTCTCCCCTGCACCACTAGTCTTATCTAGTGAAATGATGATTTGTAGTTGAACTTTTAGAACCTATTCACATAATTTTCCATGAAATTGTTCCAGAAGCTTGGATTGCTGCAGGTAGCGTTGTCAGAAAGTGAACTGCAAGCTTTAGTGCTGCAGTGCTTGGGGGTTATTTCTCATTATTGAAATCAGCCTGGACGCCTTCCACTGATCAATGCAGGAAATTAATTTCTTGCATTTCCTGGCATAAATATGTCTCATCAGCACTGACTTTTTGTTCCACAGCCCCAGAAGGGCAAAGCATGCCAACCCATGCATGATGACAGATTTGCAAGGATCAGCAGGCAGTGGGATTGTGTTTGAGAAAGCTGCCTTTTCACAAAACTGTTAGCTTATATATGTGTGTGTGCAGATAGATATTTATTTATCTGTGCTGGCATCACCTCTTGTGGCGTTAATGCCACATGTTCCATTTCCTCAGCTGCATCTTTCACCCTCAGGTCAGAGGCTGGGCTCACCAGACTACAGCTTTTCTGTTATTAAGTGTTCCTTCCCACCAAAACACACCTTCCCTGCCCTCTGTGCCACTGTCCTGCAGTGAGGAATGCTCTTACAGAGGACACGCTGATCTACTTGGGAGAAAAATAATGGTGTGTTTTTCCTCCCTGACAAGAAATTGAACAGCTCACAGCACAGCACAACAGTTTCTTAGCTTAAGAAAACAAAATGCTAAAAAAATATCACATTACTCTAGTTTTCAATCTCCTTTTACTGCAGTACCTATTTATTAAGAGCCCACAGAGTTGGTCCACTCAGTTAACTTAATGACAAATAGGCAATGCTAACCTTGTGTGATATTCTGTTAGTCAAGCAGAAGTATCCATACCCTACGGAAAGATGTTTTAAACATGTAAGAATTAAGTAGATCTTTTAAATACCGACATACAAAATTAGTATAGAGAGTAACATGTTTTGTCAGTTCCAAGCAGATCCTTGGAAATATAATGAAAAAATTAAGTGAGTTTGAGGCTTGGTCTCTTAGAGTAAATCCCTTAATTAAGACAAAGAAAATCAACTGGCCAGATGCTTGAAAAATGTCTTTTCTCTTCTATCACACTTCTGAGGCTGGTCCACAGTTTTTTGCCCTTCCAGGACAAGTCTTACTACCCTTTGGCTTGACAAGCTTTCCTCATGAACTCTTCCCACCACAAAGCATTATTTATTTTGATCAGATGTACAAGGGGAAAGATAGAGAGGGCAGTTGCCAAGAAACTAAGTGCAAGCAAGAAAACCTGAGCTCTCCCCAGACATAGGTTCATATTAATCTTTCTGCCCAGGGGGAAAGGAGAGAACCTGAAAGGCTGCAGAAGAGCAAAGTGTATGAAGAAAAGAAACAGTCTGTTTCTTCTTCAGAACCAAAATAAAGGAATTCACAATTATCAATGCTCTTTTGAGCATAGTTTTCAATACATATGCTCCAGTCAGATTAGGCTGTTCCTTAGCACAAATTTGTGCTGCTTTACTTGGTACAACCAAACACAGATGAGATTTGTTTCCTGCGAGGGTGGATTTGCCGGTTGTAATGCAAAATACAGATCTCCTCAGAAAGCCATGTCCTTCCAATGTGACATGGTGGAAAACACAGATTGGGGAGGAAAAGTGGGCTTGGGAAAGGTGGTTTTTCCAAAACAAACCTGGACAAGCAACTGCCTAGATCACTGTTTCTGAGCTGTAGACACACCTGTTGGAGAAAAATCAGTGGTGAACAGAGAGACTTGATGGAGGGCACAGAAAAATCTGCCCTGCAAGAAGGAAAAACTTACAAGGTTTCAGTTTTGATAAACATCAAAAGAAATAAAGCCATGAAAGACCAGATAACTCAGCCTAGTCCTAGCTCTACATTCTCCATCCTTAAGATGTGCAGCTGTTTTCCTTTGCACAAGTACATTCCATCCTGAATCAGGACTATTCTGTAAGGCTTCAATTTAAAAACTGCATATCCTTTTAAGAGGAATTTCAAGGAGGAGAATTTCCAATTCAAAATGATGTTACTTTGGGGTACCATTTGCCCTGTGAAGGTTAAATCTTTAAAAATAATATATTATAAGTGGGTACCATACTAATGTGGAATTTTCCTTGTGAGAGCTGCTGTAATTACGAGCTGTCCTTCCAACAGAGCTGATTGCAGAGGATGATGTTAGACACATGCTTGAGGTGGGGGCAAACCCCAGCAGTATGCTATTAGCTCCCTCCTCTGCCACATTACTTCTATCTATGTATTTCCATTTAAAACTGCATTTTTATTCCAGGTTGGTGCAGTGGACAATCAATCCCCAGGCATTTGGGAAGGATCTCAATTTGACAGCAGGATGTACGTTGATATTACTTTTCAGAATGTGAATGCTCTCTGGATAGCCAATTCCACTCTCAGCACTTCAGTAGGAGACTTAGGAAAAGAAGATTATATTTGAACTTAGCCTAGCAGGAAGCTTCCAGCACTGTATTTGGACTTTTTCTCTGGTCTTCCCAATCTCTTGCCACCTGTAAGGGTGACACGACTCTGACCATTACTGGAATCTGTTGGTAGCAGTTACAAGTGTCACCGATTTTGCACCTTAAGGACAGAAATCTCTAACAAACATGATCTCCTTTTCCAAGGAATTATGGTTTTGTGGGCGTACTGTCTTTTTTGCAGCCCTTACTTTTAAAACTACCAGAGCCTGAAGTAGAACTTTTCATATATTACACTTTCAAGGTTACCACCAGCAGTGCTCCAGGCATCATCAATGTTCATCACTTGCTACTTCGATTTTCTGATTAGGGAAGCATTGACACGGCAATAAGACAGCTAAATACCAGGGAAATCATTAATCAGGAATCCCAAGTATTGTCAGATCTGGCTTCTGTCTTAGATCATTACATTCCTGCCCTACTCCCTTCCCAATCTCCTACCTCTGAATAAGGCATTACCTACCACTGCTGGAACCACACACCCCAGCTTATCTCTTTTGAGGCAATACATCTGAGCCAAAGTGAATTACACAGTTCATTTGCCATTTATTTACTTGTTAAGTGACTCAGTCCAATCCTTTCACATTTTAATTTTCATCAGTGATGCAGTGTCTGGCTATCCTTTACGTTCAGAGAGTTTTTCTATCAGTCACAGAACTAAAGGGTGAGCAATGCTGAGCTCCTCGATGCAGTTTTCCTGTGTGATTCAGCCCCATCCTGACGCCATCCCCATGTCCGGATTGCCACCGTAAATTAACACGTGCTTACAAAATGATGTTTACTCCTGAGGAAGCAAGGCGGGGAGAAGACTGAAAACAGCCCCACTTTAAAACACTCAGAGTACAAATTTATTTCCTGGGTGACTTCAAATCATCCAAAATCACAATTTGTCTGTTTAAAACACGCTGTGCTTTTACTGACTGAGGGCATCAGTAATTCCTTTTTCAGTTTGCTCAGATTTAAGGACTCAGTTGTTACATCAACACTTCTTTTGTTTCTGCTTTATTCTTAGATGCAGAACATTAATAGCTCATTAACAAGCTGTAAACATCCATTGTGACAAAATATAAGTAGTTTATATATGGATAGAGCATAAAGTGGGATTAACCAGATTTTGGGGAGGTGTGGGAAGGTGGGCGAGAGCTTTTCCCAACCTGTAAAGAACAGATGAGTGTGTGCTGTATATGAAGTCAAACTGCAAATCTTAGTGAGGTTTATTATTAGCAAAAGGACTGGATTTATTTTTTGACAAATCATGCTGGGGAGAAAAAGCAAGAGAACTACAGGGATACAGCCTGAGATTCAGACACCATATTTTATTAAAGAACTGTGGGAATCTGAAAGCCAAACTCAGAATTTTTCCAGGGCAAGCACTCCATCTTTCATAGCCAGCCAGAAACATACATATTAGAGCCTAAAACCAGGATGTCCTCTCATGGCTTCTTCAGCCAGCTTTTCACCCAAATGCCTCAGAAATCTGGGCCTGTCTCTGATGCACCACAGAAGCACACTGCAACTCCCAAAAAAGGATTCTGACTTGCCCGACGTGGAAGAGAATAGAGCAGGGAGTACAGCAGCACTGGCTAGAGACAAACCAGAGCGTGTTTAACCCTGCACTTGGACCCCATTTGTAAGAGGCTGTTGAGGCAATGGCAGATGTGAGCAAAGAGGGAAGATTATTCCTATTTCACTATTACTTTTGAAAAGTAACTTCAAACTCTCCCCTGTATAATTTCTAAATTGTGCAGTGTCACCCTTTCCTTTTTAAAATAAGAAGTTAAAAAGCAAAGACAAAAAGCCTGCTGGTTAAGGTTTACTTGCCATGGTTGAGGATGCTTCCAGAAGTGAAATGAGACCTAAGTAAATGCAGCAACAACAGCAAAAATTCTGCTACTACTCACATCCTTCACTAGTTCCTGGGAGACAGAGCTGCCCAAACATCTTAAGCTTATAAACTTGATGTACACAGAGAGACTCAAAGGCAACAATCCCTGCTGACTGGTGTACAAATGCTCACAAGTTCAGCAGTGCTCACAGCCAGCGATTCCCTGCCCTGGTGAACTTCTCTGAGCCTCTCTGAACACTCAAAATAAAAAGGAAATTGCAAAATGCACAGTTTCAGATTCAGAGAGAGTACCCTGTTATCTGGCAACATATGCATAATCTAACAACTGAAGAACGAGGTCCTGCTTCACTGAGAACAGCTCATCTTCACAAGAAAGACTCCAGTCTCAATGAAATCCTTAATAAAAAAAAGGAAACCTTTTCTTGATATGTCCAGGGAGCCCTTTCTGTGGAAAAGGACACAGAGAAACAAGAGATGGCATCAGAGAGCAGACAGTGTGGTGATTTAAGTAACCCTTTGAGATATGGGAGAGGTATTTCAGCTGCTTCTTTCTCCTGAACCACAACAGGGCATCCTGGCAAGAACCTTAACCACCAGCACCCTTCTCTCTCTCCCTTTCACTTATTTTATACCCTGTTGACAGGTTAAAAATATATAGTTTCATCACTGCAACTTCTGCCTGCTTTTGCAAACCACTATTGCAGTGTCTTTCTCTGAAGTTCCATATTTATAAACTCTGTTGATTTTCTTTTTTAATTTACTGAGTAAAATTCCCTTCCCTGCTACAATCCATAGTTGTTAAGAGAAGTGAGGGTAGATGTGTGAAAAGACCATTTTGTGTTGTTTTTGCTAGCAAACTCTTTCACAACTATTCTAGTTCAACTAAGTACTCTCCATTGGTTTGGATTTTTTTTATTTTAAAGGATGCTTATTCTTAAGTAAAAATCAATTATTTATGTATAAACTCTTAAAAGAAGAGCACTAAGTCAATTCACATTACTTAACCCCAACACATGCAATTTGAACGCTTCAAAATTCATATTGCCTATTAAGAACTCACAGTATTTCTACCACTTTACACTGGCACAGTAGTCAGGATGCTTTAACACACTGTTTTATCTGGTAATCTCGTGGCTTCAGAATTAGAGTTAAAATTACATCCCCAGTAAAATGGGTAACAAGACACATTGATGTTTTAGTTTTATTGAGGCATATTTCCCGTGGAGCTGAATATTCTATTTTTCCACGGGGATAACGTTTCACAGCTATCAAGAAAAATGTTTGTTGTGAGCACTATGGTGTATGAACTGTCATAATATCCATGCTTGTTCCCCTCTTCACACCTAAGCCTTTTCTTGTACTTCTTAGTCATAACACGATTTGCAGATTTCAGGATGCTCCACTTCGCGGCACGCACCAATTTTTACATGTCCCAGCTCCTGACTTTTTCCTGATATGGCTGTTCCCTCTTGCATTCTCAGGCAGAGGGAGAGGAGTGTCTGTCTTGCAAACAGCATGAATGTGTTCTGTTTGAGCTGCATCACACACACACTGAAGCCCTGTTAACACCAAGCACAGAACCAACACAAATGCTCCCTGAATTTCAACTAAAACCCCTGCATAGATGGTATTTAGTCCCAAAAGGTGATTTCTCTCTCCTGCAATAAAGCTAACAGGGCTGATGTCTGATTTTTGCCTACTTGCTCCTCAGCAGCTAGGAACTATTTGTTTCTTCCTGCACAAATCTCAACAACGCAGGACACCTTCATCTTTATTTGGGACAACTTGTGCTTATGCATAGTTGGCAGTATTTTCAGCTTTTTGAGGAGGCACAAGACTTTAGTCCTTTCCTGCCTAACAGCATTTGCCACATTTAAACTACACATAGCAGGAGGTGGAGGGGAAAAATACCCACCAAGAACTATAGGAGGGAAGCAAATTTTACAACTGTGAATCAGATGCCTCTCCCTTACTGCTCTGGCCAACGGGAGCAGCACGTTGTTGGCACTGAGCTGTGGAGCTGTGCAGGTGAGGCACAGGTGAGGCACCTGTGCTGGGCAGTGTCAGCTGCTGCGGGCTGGAGGTCAGCTCTGTGCCCAGAGCACAGCCCACAGCGGGGTGCCCATCAGACACTGCCCTGCTCTTCCCTCCTCCTGTTTTTGGGGGGATCACCCCCTCCTGGTGTAAGGAAGGCACTGTGTGCTCCCTGGCTTTGTGGAGCCTTCGGTATTGCCTCTCATTCTCTCGGTATCAGCTCCTGGATGACAGCTCCAGGGCAGCTGCTGCGCTCGGGAAGCAGAGAGGCAGATGGTATTTGAAGTCAGGAGTTATGGCAGGACGACAGCTAAAGCCATTTCCCTAAACAGCCAGCAGAACAGATTTCATCAGAGGTAAAAGATTTCAGAGTTTAAGAGATTCAGCAGAACTCAAAAGCAAGTCCGTAGGACAGATAAGAAAGCTGCTAGGAGACATGAAATAAATTTAGATAATTCCCTTTCACCTACCAGGAGGAAGAAAACTATAAAAAGAAAATACTGCATAGCTTTAAAAGGCATTGTTAGGTTATATAATGGTTGACCATCAGCCATTTTCACATCTTATCCTCGACAAAGCACACAATCTTTTCTCACAATTGCTGGCCCTCGATAACCACACACTTGTGCATTCATTCCAGTGTCTGCACCAGACCCCATCTCCCTTTTGCTGAACTCAGAGCTATTTGCTCACTCAGCTCCAGAGAGTCCAGACACCTTTACCTTTCAGGTGGTCTGTTCAGCATAAATGATTTAATATATACTATCTAATTCTAGTCGGTACTGTTGCTCACTGTTAAAGCAGATGGAGGTCTGGTCTCCTGCCTTGTCAGCTTCCCTTGGATTTTATCTGCACCCATAGATTTCCCCTATTACAGGTTCAGAAGACAACGCCTACAGCAACACCACTGTTGTATCACTAAATGTGTTCACTACCGTTCTCTCTCAGTAACTGTAGTTTCCCCATAAATGAACTACATATAAATCACATTTGGGTATTCAGAATTCTTCTGCCAAAACCATGATGTTTTCCATAGGCTGTGTTCTTAAAAACAGGAGGTTAACTGCACACCCATCTTGCCAGCCTTTCTCAATTTCTGGACAGTAACAAATAGGGCTTTTTTTCTAATCTTGTTATGAAGTGTAGGGTCATAAAACCTACGATTGTATTGCTGTGAAAATGCACCACGGGCCTGAGGCACTAATCCACTCTGTGTATTAGATTAGGCTTCCCCTCTGCAATAGCTCATTTGTACTTTTAACACTGCTCGCAGAGCAGGGCCCTCAGAGCCATTGTTAATTGCTCATGTTTAGGGTTTCTTTCTTGCTGTCACTTGAATCACTCTTCCTGTCATAATGGCAGCAGAGAGAAAATGTCCATTACCTTCGTTTATAGGGAAACATTACTTTTCTGAGACTAGAAACCCCTGACATTTAAGCCCAGTAAACAGCCTTGATTTAGACAAAAGAAATAGTAACACAAGTGCTGTATTATATAGGTGACAGTAGCTGAAGCTCATTTTGGTAGAAAATTTAGGGAGGACCAAGCAAGGAATACAGAAAAGTCCTTTTGGATACCTAAACCACAGGACAACAAATCTTCCTTATTGCTCTAGTTAAAACAATACAGATTAAAGCTCCTCTCCAGAGGAAGGGATTTAAAAATCCTGTGCTAAAAATACAAATGAATATTCAGAGATGGTCTTGATGCAACTATGAGAGTGATAGAGAACAAGTTGCAAAGCAAAATTAACATAAGTGAGTAACAAACAAAATGTCCCAGTAAAGTCACAATCCGGAAGATTTGTTTACAGGAAAAACCACCTCCTTGAAACAGCTCAGGGAAAAGAATCAGTTCTAGAAAGGACAGATCAGGTACCAATGCAGCATCAGGCAGCCTCCAAGAGTTTGATCCTTATAGAGAAAAACCAAGGAGCAGTTGGCTATTTTATATAGGAACTGTAAAATGGATGTTATACACACAGTGATAGTCAACCTACACTAGCTGGAGAGAATTTAATATCAGCATCATCCCTGAGAAGCCATACAGTCAAATATTACAGGCAAAACCAACCATGCCTGTGTTTAAAGGGCAGTGTTTTAAAAGCAGTTTGAAGAACCAAAATTAATAGTCAAAGTGCTGCACGAGCATACTGTTCTCAACATCTCAGTTCTAGAAAGACATCAGCTGGTGTGGAAGGACTGAAACAAGACAAAAACCAAATACCACTCTGGAGCTAATGACTTATACAGAGGATTAATAAAGGCAATGAAGAGTGAGAATAAAACACTGCTCAGGTGGATTTGAACCATATAAAGCGACGAACAAGACAAAGTGCCAAGGGAAACAAGGGCTGTACACCACAGCAATGGCCTGACAGCAGGCTAAAGAAAAATAAGCACAACATCAGGAAAACTGCATAAAAGAGTTTCACAGAGGAAAATGTGAGAGTTTTGTCACTTCAATCACTTTTAAATGGTCTGAAGAAAGCATATCCAGCTGGAAGAATGCCAGTGGCACAGATGGACACAGAGCACATGACTTGATGGATTCCTGTCCATTCGGGGTCCTCAGCCAACACAAAAATCAGCACAGCAGATAAGTGGGAATTGCCCAGCCTGGACTTTCTTTTTTTTGGTCAAGTTTGAGATGCTCCTTAGCAGAATAATAGGGGGAGAGAAGAGTGCAGCTCAGCTGCGCAATGATAGAGTTCCTGCAGCTTTAGATAAAATTAAACGTAAATACAGAAACCGTCCTTATAAACTTTTAAATGAAATCTCAAATTTGGGATTAAGACATACTAAGCTTTCCCCCAATTTTCTGCTAAAGGAGATCTTTTCAAGCTCAGGCATGTCAAAATGGAGCTATCTGCCTCTATCACAAACTAATTTAAGCCAGCATTTTCAGCTCTGTCTAGCACAGAGATTAGATAGCCCAGGCAATTTTTTATAGCAGGGCCCAAGCTGGAGTGGTCCGATTGCTCTTGGGGAGATTTATGGAAAGTCATTACTGATTAGTATTACTGATTGACAACGATTAGTACTCCTGGAAAGATAAGTCTTATTCTACACTACATGGTTACAGAATATCAATTACAGGCAGGGAATGGGTGGTTTTACACATTTTCTTGCTCATTTCTAGATGAAGGAGTGAAGCCACATCATTCACCACTAGCATCCTGAAAAGCTGAAAGGAACATTTGGGAAAACTTCATTGCTTCCACCAAATAGATGCATTTCACTTTTCTTTTTTGTCAGTCTGACACATCTTCACAGGCACGTGAAGCTGCTGGAAGAGTTAAATGCACCAGACTGTAATTGCTGTCCTAATTAGAACTACCCCATGAACTCAGAAAGGCTGCACATCTGTCAAACAGGAAATTATACATCATGGTGTAGGAAACAATCCTGGTTGTAGACACTGACTGGTTGAACTGGTCAGCTCCAACATTTCCTCACTCTGCAATCATGTCCTTACACCTTTGATGCTGTTTCTTCACTGCCTCTTTGCTGCTGGTTCACTGAACACAACTCAACGTGCTCCATGTGATACCTGTAGGGTTGGGATGAGCCACCAAAGTGGTAAATATGGACCATGTAGTTTTGCATCCCAGAAAAGTTAGTTAAAGAAGCCACTCAAAATCAAAATGGTCCTGAGCAGCCCCCAGAGGCATAATTGGTTATCTATAGATTAATTAGCAAAACAACTTAAGTGTTTAAGTGCATTAAGCAGGTCTGAGATACCAGCAACACACTTTTCTGAGAAGTTCTGAATTTTTAATATGTGCATCACTTAGATCCTTTTCGGAAAAAAACAAGTTCTTTAAAACAAACTGAATGAACATTTGCTAATAAATTATTTACTTGTTGTTTGGGACAGGAAAACAAGCAAACTAAATGTGGTTCAGTAACAAGTCATTCACGTTCTGCTTCCAAAAGGCAGAGCAGCACCTCTGTTTGTAAACAGGAAAGGGTGAACTCTGCTCCTCCTTGGAACAGAATAAAAACTTACTGCCTCTTCCATGAACTTTTCAAAATGTGGATCTAAACCTTTCTTCCAGACATTTAACTTGCCAAAATTCCCTTCCAAGCACTAACAAAATGAATATAATCTATTTACATGAGGGGAGGTAAAATGTGACTTTGCAAGACAAAATGAATTGCAAATTCTTTGTTTATTCATCCTCTCAGAGCAAAACCATAAGCCTGTAGCTTACACACTGTGCTTCACCTTGCACATCCATTTGAGTTTAAAAAGTGCAATGTTGGCAAAAAAATCTAATCATTACTTGTTCTGCATTGATTTTCTCTTTTGTAAGGTCAGATGCCATGTTTTGTGAACACAATTCTAATCATGTCATGCAGATACATAATTTTCTTGATCTCGGAAAGAACTTCAGTGCAAGAACACCATGAGGACAGCTGCGACTACCTGCTGTCTTCCACAAAGGAGGTTATTATTCCAAAGAGAAGACTTTTATTCAAACACATCCACATTACCCACAGTCACATATTTGCACATTTCTAATAACTTGCTCTGAATCACATAATTTGCTTTTCCAACTGAAAGTGTCCTTATGAGCACTTTGCACTTCCTTAGCCAGGACTTGTTTATTCCTTTCTCTTCACTTTAGAGCCAGAATCCCCCACCACACTACTGCATCTTACACACAATAGAAGCAGACAGATGGTCGGGTTCCACTGCAAGAAAAACCGTAGGTGGAAGCCACCAAAAAGAACAAGAACATGTGTTTTCCTGCATATAAAGCCATGCATGTTGAGATAGGAGCCAGCATCTAATACACTGATATCAACTTGAGTTCTGAAAAACATAAGCACTTTCCCCAATGCCAGACCAGCAATGCACATTCCTGCCCCTGAACAGAGGAATTCAAAGATTGCCTTCTTGTGTGCTCATCATTTTCTGTCATTAACATTTTGTTAGAATCTTTACACTGTTGGGCACTGGATATGGTCCCTTTTGAAGGGCCTCTGGAAACACTCCAGGTGAGCTTGGGTTCAGTCCATGCTTCACTAAACTCATGCAAGAGAGAGAAAACTCTTGACTCCTCAGGTTGGTTTGGTTTTGATGAAAACCTTTGCTGCTTATCCTTGCAACCTTCAGCATAACGTAGATGTACATTTACTGCAGAGTCTTTGCTGTGATTTAGCTGATCTCATATATGCAACCTGAAAAATGCTATATTCCCAGCAAAAAACTTCCTCATTCTGACAGCAGAGGAGCAGCAGCCTCTAATGGGCTCCCAAGTTGCTCATGCCATTGAATTAATATCTGTCCCTCAGCTGCAGCAATGCACGAGCTACAGTGAGCGGGAGCCAAACTCTGCGGTGGCTGGGGATGGGATCGAGTGCCAGAGCCTCAGAGAGCAGCTCACAGCCACCCCAATCCCAATCCCACTCCCAAGGCTCTCTGCTTGCAGCAAGCACTCCTTCAGCAGCATTCCCAATCCCACTCCCAAGGCTCTCTGCTTGCAGCAAGCACTCCTTCAGCAGCATTCCCAATCCCACTCCCAAGGCTCTCTGCTTGCAGCAAGCACTCCTTCAGCAGCATTCCCAATCCCACTCCCAAGGCTCTCTGCTTGCAGCAAGCACTCCTTCAGCAGCATTCCCAATCCCACTCCCAAGGCTCTCTGCTTGCAGCAAGCACTCCTTCAGCAGCATTCCCAATCCCACTCCCGGGGCCCAAGGCTCTCTGCTTGCAGCAAGCACTGCTTCAGCAGCATTCCCAATCCTGACAGAGTCAGCTCTTGTGCTGGAAAAGGCTTTCTCGTCCCCAGGATGGCAAATTATCGGGAAGGAAGGGGAGTTTTAGGAGCAAGCTTGCTTTGTAAAAGATGGTGTTTTTTAAGCTATATTAGAATACTCCAGTCTGAGCCAGGATTTCCAAATCCTCTTTTTCATAATTATCTCCATCATTTGTCACCATAGTGCATGGTGTGTTCACAGACACACAGTAAAACCCTACAGATTGCTTGCAGCTGATCTGAATATTAGATCTATTCACTCCCACAACACAGAGTTTCTGAGAGCATTCCGTTAAAAAAATCCACCATAGATCTTGACTAGAATTCCACCGGAATCTCAAGAGATCAAAATAATTTGGTGTGCCTGTGAAAAGATAAGAGCATTTGTGTCAAGGTCTCGCCCCTGGACTTCTAAAAGGTTCATAAGGCACAGTAATTTTTTTTTTTAAATTAATTTCCAGAGTGTAGAAAGAACTGTTTCCCTCCTTCTCCCATATCATGGGAGAAAGCCGAGGTTACTATCAACAGATTCTAGCACTGATTGTTAAAATAAGAACTCATTCCTCCTGTATCCCGCTTCCTTAGGGAGGGAAAACACCAATGAACATCCATTGGGGAGGTTCAAAAAACTAAATAATGTCTGCAAAATGCCTTTCAACATGCAAAAAGTGTCTGCCTCTGCTTAATACTTCCCCCAACAAATATCACCACTTCTGAAGTAAAATTTGACAGATAATTAATTTTGTGACTTGCCTGGCTGTGGCACCCAGGTACTCAGCATACCTGCTTCCTCATCTGACAGAAAAATGATACTTTGATCTGATGAAATTCAGTCCACAGAAAGAAAAACCTAACCTGTAATAAATTTAGATCACTTCTTTATTATTATTCCCAGCTGATTACATACTTGGGATGAGTCAGTAAAGCTCTTTGCAAACAACTTCCAGACTGCAAGCATATGGGATGTCTTGGAGGAAATGGTGCCAGGTACAGCCATATGTTGTGTTGCAATAGCAAATATATCCTGCACTCAGAGAATCCGGCTTGGAGGACTGGGAGATGATGGGGGTTTTCATTCCACCAGCTGACCTGGAAGCAGTTCTGGCTCTTACTTTGTGAGTGGTGGTTTAGAAAACCTAGAAGAGCTTAATCCCTTAGGCACTGACTCTGCAGGGCATTCATGCACCACATGGCCGCTGTACTTAATGAGTATCTCCCTTAAGACTAATGATATTTTAGAAAACAAAATAGCTCATTTCCTTATATCCATTCATTCACTATTTCATCTTCAAATAGTCTGCAGATGTCTGCATGCCACAACCATCACATGAAACCACTGATGAATCTTCTCTGGTTCTAGTAGTTTGGATTCAGCAGAGCTGGATTCTCACCCCACACATCTTCATCTCCAGAATTGATGTCACCATTGTCACCACACCATCCCTGACTAATCAGACGGTTCCATCCTCATAATGCTCTGTGAAGTGGGGAAGTGAAACATCTGTTTCCTGGCTGGATCAGTACATCATCAATCCCATTAAGTGGTTTACCCAGGGCTATGGCAGACATGCAACTGAGAAGGAAATAGATCTCCTGTCTCCCATTGCGGCATGAGCTTCTATTAAAATAATATTTTGCCTTCCCAGCCAGGCTCAGCTCTATTTTCCTATCCACGAATAGATCATCTATTTGAAGGATAACCAACACACTCAGGCTCCCATCACTTCCACAGAGCACACCCACAGATCAAAGGAACTGGCTCCTGAAATTCCCAGGTCCTGCCTAGCCATCAATACCCTCATTTCCAGCAGGCCTTGGATGCTCTCTATCATCATCTTCTGGGCAGTCCTTTGCTCCCTCATGCCTACTGGCACTGCCGTGCTCTGAACCAGGCACGTTCCTTTCCAGCTCCTTTCCATGCTGACAGCTACAAAAGGCCTTAGAAGTCTGCATACAAACACTTTGGAGGCCAGACATCATATTTTTGGAGCCCCAGAATAGAAACAAGAGAGCCAGATATCAGTTTCTACTTATATCTATTCCTGGGTGGTTTTTCCTTTAAAACATGAGTGAACGATGCCTCTATGTAACAATGAAGTAATTGTTTTCCCCTGACATGCATAGCCATTCAAAATAAAAGCTGAACTGTAAATCCCTTCCTAGCAGGGACATTAGGCATGAAATAATAATTCCTCTTGATTATCCATTAAATTTGCAGGCTAGGAACCTGCTATCTCAAAGCTAAGCTATATCTAATTCTCAGAAACCCATGGATCTTAGACAACTGCCTTCTAGACACTGCAGGCAATCCTTCACTTCATTTCATTGATGTTTCAGTTACACTGTGACAGCCAAATGAAATCTGGAAACATCCTAAGGAAAATACACCACACTGTCTGTAAATAAACCATTCCAGTCCACAGACTGCTATTCACAGGGTTCTCCGTGAGCAGCACTAATTACTATCAGATAATTAAATTATTTATTATTCCTTTAGCAACTGTACTGAAATGGACCTGAACACTGAGTGCACATATAAGCAGGAAGATGTATTTTATGCTGGCTGGCTGCCCTGAGATATTTTAGGAAGGATAAAAGTCGTAAGTCCTTGCCTTTCAAAGCAATAGAGCAAAAAAGAAAAGGCACACAGTGGAAATTAAAAAGAGAATGTCTCTAAAACAGTCCGTTCTTTGTTTAAATTGAACTATATTTCTTCTTTCATTTTTTTACTATCCATTGGTGAAAGTTTCCCTTAAAAGCTGATCAGACAAACCTTGTTGGCCCAAAACAATTAATGAAATCAGTGGGGATATTTTGGAAGGTGGAATTGCTTGTGCAAACACCACTTTTCTGATTATGCTTATTGAAGTATTTAAGCAAAGCTTTAGCTGCTGTCCTTCTTCCAAACACATTAATGCATCACCCTGGCAAGGCCTTTATTTGTTGGTATTTACTCACAACCCTTTGTGCACTTTACAGAACTTGGAGCTGTTCTAAGTAAGGCAGATGTTGCTTTTCCCAATTGTTTTCATTAACAGGAATGTTAATGAAAACAGTGTAACTGCTTCTCTTTAAAAATACAAAACCAATTATGTGGGAGGCAAAGCTACTTATTACTTTTCATCGTAAAGACGGACAAAAACGAGGCCTAGAGACACAAATTCATAAATTGTTCCTGTGGGGTGTAGAGCTCTATGATGCAGCTCTGTTTACACCAATATATTCACATACTAAATACTAAAATATTAAAATCTACCAAGTTTAAATGTATTCCTACTGCATTTTTCAATGTGATAGTTAAGATGGAGTCCTTACTTTCTAAAATTACCTTAAGCTCTTCTACAAACCAGAAATTGTATAAGCTAATACCCTTATCGCCACCATTACAAAATTGCTTAAATTTCAGAGGATGAAATGCTACCAATTGTAACAAATTGCATATTTCTTTTAATGAACAAATTTCATTTAGTGAGCAGAATATTTTCAGTAGAATATGCCTACCTGGTTCAAATAAGCCATTAAGTTCAACTACATGGAATTTCCTGCCTGAAGTGCTTCATAATTAGCAGCGATAATAAAAATGGAGATAAAGCGAATCAAGGGAATTTACTTCTCTGCTACGGTTTTGTTTGTATTTGCATGCATCACATAATAAGATTTTAAGGTGTATTCAAAGGAATGACTGAATTTTAGGAAAGAAACCACAGTATTCATTAGCATGAAGGAAAGAGCAAAACCCTGGGTCTGAATTGCTTGGCTGCTCCCAGCCTTAGAGGATGTTTCCTGAGCAGCTGCACACACAGGGGTGGAGCAGTCAGGTGTCCAATGATCCCAATAATTAATAGGAGTTAATAAAGCGTAACAAACCCCATTTTGTGACATCAATTATGTCTTTGGACACAACAATGAGTAGGTTAAAATAACAGACAGACACATATGGTCAGGTATTAGTTGCAGCCACTACCAGTGACCTCATATACAGCATAATTCAATTTGGAAGATATTAATGGTTAAACTAATTCACTATAATTGCAGTCTGGAAATCATTTGCACTTCTAACATTAAGTCACATCTGTATTTTTCAACAACAACCATTAATCATCGAGATAATGCAAGAAGACATCCTGTTTTATTAAGAGTCATATAAACACAGTTGAAATACAAAGATTAATTCAGGAATCATGATGTAGAAACAAGATAAATCTTATTTTTCCTATTTGTCACATAATGGGTGACAAAGGACAAAGAAAAACGGAGACATGACATCAGAACATTTACTTCCTCAGTCAGACAAGGTCACTCCCAAGAAATCCAAACCACACTGCAAGTGCTTCACAAGACAAAAGCACACAGAGAACTTCTGGCTATGCGTGAGGAAACCACGCTCCTCTGTAAAGTATCAGAAGCTTAATTTTGGGAAGCAGGAGCCAAAGAAATTTGGAATTACCTCCTAACTATCCTTGTTGTTGAGAGGTCCTGAGGAAGAGCAGAGAAACCACTTGCTTCCATGCCAGAGTATGCCTTTGCATACTGTTTTAACACATGAACCCACCCTGTCCTTCTCCCAGAGCGTTCCAAAACCGAAGTGCAGAGTCTCCATCTCTGCACAGTCCTTCCCTTGCCCGTCTAAGAGGTTGAAATATAAGCAACAGATGCTACTAACTCATTTCATATGCCCTGTAAGACTAATCTTTGACCCAGCACTGGATGTTTCCAACATAATAATATTGGAACTTGAATTCCACTTCTAATGAAAAACTCAGATTCAGTTATTGAACTACCTGACCACCAGAATATCCATCTATGCTTCTAAGCTTGAGCCAACCACTGACAAATTAGCAAATCATTAGCTATAAAGGACTAAGGGAGGATGACAGATACACACCTTCAATTTTTACTCCATTTCTTTCCCCAAAAAGCTTGCTGCACAGGTATTGGCAGAAATTCATATTTAAAGTCCTACTGGTAAGAACTGATGCCCTCAGAGATCCCTGCACCCTGATCCTCTGGCTTGACACAAGTGAGAATTATGACAATTTTAATCCCTGAAAAGAATCCCCCTAATACCAGCAGGGAGTCAAATCCTGACTCAAAGTCTGGCCTAATCATAGGTAATATTTTCTGTGGGTATAAATTAGTGCAGGTTCCAGTGAGTTTCTCATGTTACATCAGCCTCTGAGCCCTCCTGCCATCTCCCTTACCTCAAAACGTGTGTTGTACCTTTGGAGGGAGTTCAAGATTCCCTGTACAACTAAAGCAGCTCCAGAAATTGCAACCTGATGATTCGGAAAATGATGGAGAGGGTAAACAAGGCAAGGTGATGGCCCATCTGTTCTCTGGGAAGGAGCTGGGGCTGATGCTCAGTGCCACGCCTGCTGTTTCCCAGCAGAGAGCTTGGAGCCCGCAGCCCAAGCTGGTACAGCCAAGTCTTTCACCACCCTTCAGTACCAAGGGCATGGATCATCTCCCAGGATATCTACTGCCTGGGAACTTCCCTTTTCATCATTTCATCGTTTCATCACAAGATAATTATAATAAGAAGATAATTTCTGCCTATGCAAAAGCTGCAGGCAAAGCAACAAACACCACCCTACTCAAGGCAATGGCAACTTGCTGATTACTTCAGTGGGATGCAGATTTCATCTCAACACGTTCTTTTTGTGTTTGGAAAGATTAAAAAACCAACCCAACAACAACAACAACAACAAACAAATAAACCCACAAAAAAAACCCCTCAAACCTAGTGAGGAACAAACTGGCTATTTGAATGGGCAGGATTGTTATATTGGTGCTTATGGATCAAACAGACAAACTGCTGAAATAAAAAAGGGTTTTTTGAATTATGCACTTACATGCAAGGTACAGAAGAGATATAAAAAGGCATTGGAAAATCCTGATCAATAACAATATCTGGTATAATTTCATTACATGTCCATTTGGTTTTGGCTGCAGCTCCAAGAGGACCCTTTCCTCTCGATGAAGTAAGAAAGACTGTCGGGTTAATATCATTTTGGCAATCATTTACTGTGAGTGGGGACCTTACTCCCCCCTTCACCTCGGACCTGCTGCAAACTGGGAATCCTGCAGGCACGGCCAGCTCCACATCCATTGGCATCCCCCTTCCCTCCAGCCTGTGCTGAGCAAGGAAGGAACACCAGAAGGTGGCAGCAAGGACTCGACTGAAACCACAGAGCGATGCCGAGATCAGCGAGGATCCTCATCTCGCACACATTTTTACCTTACATTTCAGTAAATAAAAACAAAACTGTGACCCCTGCTTTTCCATCCCTAAGGTACTCCCCAAAAGCTTGTGTGGCTCTGACTGTGGAAATCAAAATCTGGTCATCTAAGATTGTATTTATGGTTACACTAAAGCTGTCTTCTGAATAATGGTTCAAGTAAGTTTAAGAAGGTACATAACAACTAAAGCATTTTAAGTTAAAAATGTATTCCATTTAAATTACTGGAAATCAGGAGTTTTTGTTCAATAACAATGTAGAAGATTTATGGAACACTTTCAGATGGTAGATATCTGTGCAAAAAGTATTTAAGAATAGAAATAAACTAGAGGTTGTTAAGGAATGGGAGCCCAGTCCTGAAACATGTTGACCATTTACAATTCCTAGAATCTAGTTCAGTATCAGCAAATGCAGTTCAATAATTTCGAGTTTACAGAGCACCTCAGCAGATAGAAGGCAGCAAATAGAAAGACATCTCCATTTTTCCCTCCCAAACCCTGTAAAAATGAAGTCTGACTAGATCACAGTACTTTTTAAATATTATTTTGAGAGCCAATGAACCTTATTACTTAGGGTATAAACCTAAAATATGACAGCTCAAAGACGCTAAGAAATTAATCCAATTTATAAAGTTTTCTTTATAACAAGTGGCAAAGCGTGGCTTACAGAAAAGCAGATGGCATTCTTTGGTACTGTAGAACCACTCATTCCATTTCAGGCACCAGAGAATTCCTACAATATTTACCAATACCAGTACACACAGTAATATACGAATATGCTGCTATTAATTCCAAACTGCTATAGGAATAATGTTACTGAAGATCCCCCACACCCTGATTTCACTTGGAATTTTCCTCAAATTTTTTCTTGTTTGCACTGTAGTAAACCTGAACTAAATGGAGTTTGTTGCTTTCAGTGTTTCTGAACACCAGCCTTAGCAAATCTGGCACTCACCCACCTGGGTGGCAATTCTGTTTCCAGCCATCATCTACACCAAAATTTTATGCTAACCGTCCACAACTATCATGAATTATAATAACATTCATAGGCTATTTTTCTTCCTTTCTGTCATTAAAAAGAATGCTTTTTGTAGTCATTCAAATATTTTTAGCAAATTATTTTTGAGTTACAATAGCAGAAAAAAGGATATTGCCATAAAGAGCTAGTTCGGAAAGCCATTAAAACTTATCAAGCCCAGGAAGAAAGTACAAATCTTAATTCAAAGATGCTTCTGGTTTTCCAGATAATTATAGCTGCCAATTTTAATTTCTTCTAGCTCAAAAGCATTTAGAGACAAAAAAATTCCCAACACAACTCTGAAAAAATGTATGCTTTGCTAGAATTTGCATATTTTGGTTCATTTAAAAATTAATTCCATTTTCAACTGATTTTTCACATCACCTTTTCATACAGTGCATTTCTTTGTAGAAATTTGTTCTCTCTTGCAAGAAAAAAAACAATTCCAAAATGAACTGACTGATTGACTTATGCTGCAAAATCCATCAATCAAGATGCCCTCTCCTGTCAGGGAACCAAGTTTAGTCTTTTATCACTGTAATATAAATAACTGTCATGCTGAGGAAGAAATAACAAAAACAGCATTCACAAAGGTACTCAGATACCCTCACGACAAGATTCTCCACAACACGATGTGAAATTTTATAGAAAATTGGAGAGGTCACAAGTGAAAACAGATTTTCAGTGTCTCAGCCGTGCCAAAGCAGTGACTACAAAGAGGCCATAACCCAAATTTGGATGTGAACCACGCTGAAATGAAAGGCTGTTGAAAGTTGGAGCTGTTCAACCGTGGGTGTGCAGAGCATTTTCTCCAGCTTCACCCCACCACATTCCCCCAAAATTCCAGCAGCTGCAGTAGAACTATGCTCCGAACCTAACAGCAAATTTTATCAGCAGTGGTATCAGATGGACGGTGATAAATTTATTAATTGTGAAAGGGTTGGTCTATTTTGACTAACTGTAATTAACAAGGCACAAAATTGAACTGGAAGGTTGGGTAAGAATGATTCCCAAGGGCTTTTTCATATTGACATACTATGTAATAGAAAATAAATGGACTCGTTGTGCACTATCCATTATTGTCATCCATTTTTTTCCATTTTCTCTGCCTTCTTGCACTGACAACAACAAGTTGGCCCTTTGATGTCCTCAGCAGCAGAATACCTTACAGTGTGTTGTCTCTTCCATTCCTCTGCAATGTGTTGTCACTTCCAGCAGCAGCATTTCCTGCATCCTTTCTGCTGGAGTTAGGAATTACAGCCCTGTTTACTTGTTGCAAGAAATGACTGTGAAGGCTGACAGAGCAGAACTGTGCCATCAGTCAAATGCACTTGTCCAAACCATTCAGTGTCCCCTCTGTTGTGCCCATTTTGGCAACCTTGGAAGGCATCAGAGTCTAGCAGTGAGGGGCTCTGGCTTGAAATCTGAAAGAACTGGGTCACAAAGCCTGGGTGTCACTGGTGTGTTGCTGTTCTGTGCACATCAGCTCATCCTCTTCCTCTTCAACCCCTGTCCTCTCAGATTCAAAGTGCTTTGCATCACTGTCTCTCACTATTGATACACTGAATTACACGGAAAATATCTTACACGGACTCCAGCAGAGTCCCATCTTTCAAACTGTGCTGATGCAGTGCTTAGCACCAAAAAAAAATCCTCACCTCACCTGGGCTTAACAGAAAATACAGGTGCTGCATGAAAACACTACTGTATTTAAGAAGAAATGTCCTACAGAGAGTCTGGAAATAATAACTAAGAGCACTAAAGCTTTTCATTGCAGCTAAAGTACCATTCTCTTGGTAAAGACTGGCGACTGCACCAAGGAAATAAAGCTCCCAGGATTTTGTCAGCTGTAGAAACATTCTAAGTTAGGAGTTAACCATGGTGCTTCGGCCAAAACTGTTTTTCTGGATGTGGAAGTGCATATCCAGAGTTTTAGCAAAAAGACTTTTTTTCTTTGAGGGGGGATATCGGGGAGCTGCATGGTGGGAAGGGTGGCAAACTACACCCAATGGCCAAAAGCTAAAGCATGTAATTTTTGACTTGGGACATTTGCAAGATCAGCATCTTCAAATCAGCCTCCATCCTTGGTTCTGAGCTCCTAGTTAAGGTCAGTTCCTTTCAATGTATTAACACCTGAATCAACCAGGACAATTTATCATATATTAATTGTTTCTGATTCTAAAATAAATCCCAAATTTACTATAAACCAACACTCCAGTAAATGCAACGCACGGAGAGAAGAGGCTCATTTGAGCCTTGCTGAACTGTACTCTCATTTCAAAAGATGTTTTAAAAACTTGATTCTGATGTTATTCCTAGCCAAAAAATGCTATCAATCGTCTGAATTGCTGAATTAAAACAGCTTGAATAGAATTGATGTATTTATATGTATTTTTTTTTCATTTCAAAGTGGATATTTCCGAGAGAAAATATCTTCATTAAAATGTTCCAGTTTTGACAACATTTGCATTTTCCAGAAGAAAATGCCTGTTAAAATTTTCCAATCCCCTCTACTTCGTAGTTTTTGGTAAATTCTATGTATAGATCAGCAGCTTTTTTCACTGAAAACCTCCTTTCTTGATTAGAGAGGCAGAATCAAAATACAACAACATTGTTAGAAATTAGTATAATGCAATCAGCCGAAAACCAACCTGATCTCTGTGGCACGTGCTCTGTAATGAGATATCTATACAAAGAGACACAGGCCAGTGCAGAAAGGAGGGGGAGGTTCTGTAGAACTCAGGTTATTATTGTCAGTCTAGATAAGGAGGGGTTTGATGCTGATCTGTGTGAAGGTCAGACCCAAAGTGACACCCAAAGGAGCAAACAATGGAAAGAAAACAACCACAACAGAAATAAGGCTTCTCGGAGACACCTGTTTCTGATGGGGGGAATTTGCTTTCTTTTTGTGGTCCTCTGACAAAAATTTGCTGAAGACCCAGACCAGACAGATAGATAAATAGCACAAGTACATTTTAAAATCAAGAAGAAAAAAAGAAGCCTTGGTTCTGTCCACATTCCACTCCACAGTTTAAAATGATAATTCTGTTCTATGAAACACACAAACCAAAAATTTTATGCTCCACTTCTAGAAAGAGGGAGGGAAAAGTGATAGACAGATTAATTTGCTATATAAAACTACTTAAATGTGTTTTAATCCCTGTTTCCCATCTTCCCCTACCAATGACACCAAACAACTCATAACAGAAGTAATACTTAAACCACACTGACTTCATTCATCCTTTCCCTGATGTCAGCACCATGTCATATCAAAAAATGAAACGATTCCTCCATTTATCTCTTTCCTTGTGTTTTGACTGTTCCTTGACAAGCTCTGCTCACTCCTTTCCTCAGGTAATCCTGACCTGAGCCCTTGATCCACTCTCCTGGGTGGAAGTTCAGCTGCCCTGTTCCCTGTGCTGCTTTTACTCTGCATTAGCACAACCAATACAAAAAGCCCTGCAGGGATAGGAAAAGATCTCTGAACCTGACTGCAGAAATGAGGAATATCACCTAGTACTTAAAACTATCCCAGTTCCCCTTTTTCTTTTAGGGTGAAACTAGAGGAGAAGAATCAAAGCCTTTCAATAGAAAAATTATTAGACATATGGTAGGAAGAACTCATTTAAGAAGGAAAAATGTTTCCAGATGAACTAAATACTCAAAAAACTTGTGTAAATACTCACAAATTTTATGAAAAAAAAATTTAAATATTTTCAGAATACAAATTCTGCACTGAAATGGCAGTTTGTCATTTGAAATACTACCTAAAGAAAACGATTCAACATTACACAACTTATGACCAACAGCAGGGAGATTAAGATGTATGGTTCCCTTCTGCTAGTTATTGCAGAATGCAACTTAAATTTGTATTTTCAAATTCTAACGGCAGAGGCTTTTTTCAACTGTAAAATTCCTGTTTTCCAATTTCAAATTTTGCTTGTTTAAAAAAATGGTTTTATACACATGTTTCTCAATTGTTTAGTTGGGTTTTTTCCTATCCTTGGAAAACTTCACGAGTCAAGGATCCACAGTGAGGGGCATTTGTTTGATTTTGTTTTTAAGGACTATAGAGAGCACTCCTAAGACAGTAATACAGGCTAATAACTAGAATAGTTTAATCCCATTTGAGCTATAGTTTCTATGTTGGACAAATCATTTTTGCTCTTGCACTTGACTCTGCTTCAATTTGCAGCAGATGAAAACCGTATTCTTACGTTCAGTGCAAAACAAATTAGAAAGGAAAAGAAGGTCAGATCAAGCAGAATTTACTTAGAAAAGCTGGCAGAGTCATTTGCAGCAGTGGGTTCAAAATCTGAGCTTAGATTCACATCCAATTTAATATGACTTTGGAGGGGTGAAATTGCTGTCTGATCACTCCCATAAGGGGAGAAGGAAAGATCAGAATATATTCCCAGACTTGGTAATTTCCCAAGCAGAAGTAAACCTGGCACACGCTCACTTCCTGCAGAATGAGACATTTTCACTTTGTCAGACAATGAGGAAAAGCCTGCGCTGAGAATTTCTAACTTCCTTATCAGTGGCCATCTGTAAAAAGGTGTGAACAGTTATTTATTGAGATTGATGCTTCTCTGCCCTTGCTTTAGCTTAAGGAAGAGATTTCGACATGCCTAAGAAATGTACACAGCACCTTGAGCCCAGCGATTTGGCGCTAATTTAAAGCACACGCATCACATATGAGTTTAATTAAAGCTGCTCCTGCCCCATTTGCCAATCAATGAGCTACAGCAGACAGGGGGAAAGGAGCAAGGATTCCAGGGCTTCTGCAATGCTCATAGGAGTGCGATTTATGGGTAATATGTGAAGTCACAGATCCTTTCTCAATGTATTGGCCAAACTAACACCTGGTTAGCACTTTCCTTCTCTTTGCCTCTGCTCCTTGCTCCTAAAGAAAAAGAGGACCAGAAGAGGCAGAGGTGACTTCCTACAGTCTGTCTCAACACTTGCTGTGTGCAAGAAAAATGCAATGGAAGCAGCTCCATGTGAAAATGGGATTAACAGTACTGGGAGAAACTAAAGGTGGACATGGCTTAGCTCAGTGTTAACTCAGCTTTGATCCCACATATCAGAGAAGACCGAGAGGTGCAGCGTGTTACGAGATAAGGCGTTGATACTTTGAGCCCATTCCCACCTTACAAAACTCAGAAGGTTCTGCCCCAGACTTGGTATGAGCAGGATCATAAACTGCACGTGTGGTGGCTGAGGAGGTTTAAATATTTACAGTGCCTTGGCTGCAGATGTCATTAAAACCTTAAGCCGATGCTTTTTGTGTATTTCTTCATTACTAAAGTATGAACACTCTGCTCTCATTACAATAAATTTCAGCTTCATTTGGTTTTTCTCAGTTTGCTCTGAATAATGTGTTGGCATGGAAAAAATTTTTTTAAATCCATCCATTTGATATTAGAGTATTAAAACATCACTGGGTCATAATTTTATGGTTATGTTATATGCACAGTTTCAGGCTTGTCACTAAAAGCTCAGAATTGCAAACCATTATAATTGCAAAGCAAGTACAGAATGTCAAATGAGCAAAGAGTTTCAAAATAGAATGGTTGAAATTATAATGATGTTGATCCACTCAGTGTCATTCAAATAAATTCTTTAGAAAATTCTATTCAGTTTCCAAAAGTAAAACTTCTTTCTTCCACATGCATTATTTGTCCTTTTCCTTAAGCTGAACAATTACGATTTTTTTTTTAGAAAGTCAAAGCATTTCCAAGTTTGCACAATATTTTTGTTATAACAAAAATTTTGGCTTGAGATTTAGGCAGAAGCCTGGAGTTATGAGAAAACTGAAGACTTCTGACGCTGTGCTGCTGCTGTGTTTTGTGAAAAGATGGCTCAGTTGTCTGGCTGGGAATCACCCAGCTCTGTGCAGTGCTGAACCAGATCGAAGTGCAACAGCACAGACAGAATTACTGAGCCATCAGGGTATTCCCTTTGTTTTGCTGGGAATTAGGGAAGGTCTGAGGCAGGGAAGGAGAAGGACAGCTGCTGGAAATGTCTGAATAAAGCACATTAGTTAGGCTCATTCAGGCACTCAACTGGTGTGCATTTCCAACAAACCTAACTACAAATGCCTAAGAATCTGGCACACAGAGACCAAGAAATAAACACAAATTGTTTTCTTTTGGGCAAAATTCATGCCTTGACCCAAGCAAGCAGTAGGTGCTGTGCTCAGCTTTCTGACAGAACAGTATTCCCCTCACAGGACACTTCCACATCCTGGACAAAGAGAACAGAGCAAAAGAAAGAATGGGCATATTCCAACTCCTTAGCTCAGGTTTGGGGCAAACAAAAAAGGAGGCAAGTATCACAATGGGGGAAGATACTGCCAGTATTTTGTCACTTTTTCCAGTAGGTCAGGCAGTGTCAATACCTACATATGCCTGAAATTCATCAGCAGGTGACTGAGAGAGTGCAATAACCACAAGAACTTCCACAGTTTCAGAGACTTCCAGAGCTAGCAGCATTTTTTGGATTACTTGCTGTCTGGTCTCCTACAGATCACAGCATCTTAAATATCACAAGAAAATTTAATTAAATCAAAAACCTTCTATTAAAATAATTAATGCCTCAGAAAGGAACCCAAGACTTGTCAAGACAGCAAAGGCAGAACACTTCTGCTTTATCAGGTAGTTTTTCTTCCCCTTCCCAATTTCAGGCATTAACCACCAGTCTTAACAAGCTGTGTTTCTCCATCTGGAACAGGTGTGCTCTAACTCCTAAATATTGATTCTTAAGTAATAGCAACTAAAGAGTTTTCTACTACCTGCCATTATTTCTCTTCTACATTCCAAGGCAGCCAACTCTCATTTACTAATTCTGCAGTTAAAGAGATGAGGCTGCTGAGTCTGAGGCCTTTCTTTTTGCACTGTCTCTGGGTTTTTGTGAGTCACTTTTGAAAAGTGGCCTCCTGAAAGGCAGGAACACAGCACTGCCACGTGAGTATCAGCAGAGTCACGCTCAGAGGCAGTGATGAAAGGACCCTTTCTCCAGCTGCTCCCTAGGTTTGAGCTGGGGGTGCCCATTCGCAGTCGGTGTTTCAGATCTCTTCCAGAGCCAGTCTGCTTTTCCAGACACTTCCCTTTGCTTTACAGGTCTGCCCTTCACCCCTTTTACCTTATCAGAGATGATACAGTGTATGTGGAGATGGATGATGGGAATGTTGAGCAGCACCAGGCATAATCTCTCTCCCTCTGCAACTCAGTGATGTTTTGCCATTGACTTGCATTTCAAAAAGTCTGACAAACAGCTTATTCTTAATTTATTTAACATAAGCTTTAATTATATTGTTCTGTACTTTTTTATTAGTGAAATGCCACCTGATACTGATGATACCTTTATGAAATCTAATTCTATTATTTCATGCAGGTAACTTTATTAAGCAAGTACAGAATCATTTCAGGGATTTCCTGTTATTGATTACACTGCTCTCCTTAGGTCTTTTAATATTCAATTCCTCGTGAGGCTTTTTACTCTTCTGTTAAGAATAAATGCAACATAACCAATCTATAAGTAGCTGGTTTTGTTCTACTTGCTGTCTTATTTCTGGAGTTTCTAAGCTTTTACTTCGTTACAACCCACATTAAAATTTAATGTCAGCTGATGGAGACTTCCCTGAGCTTCTTAGAAATCCGAGATGAATTCCATTAAATTTAAAAATGTGAAACACAGCTCCTTTGGGGTGGAAAGTTTAGCAGCACCTTAATGAAATGCAAGTACATGCTGCTACTTTTCGAATGCATTTGCATACAACCCTATGAATGCCTCTATCTTCCTTTTTTTAACCTTTTTTTAACCTTTTTTCTCCTCCTGCAGCAGGCCTGGGCAGCTTAGGAAAGACAGCCCTTTCTGAAACCACTGTGCTGGCAGCTATTGAAAAATACTGAGTACACTGGTGTCACATCAGAATTTTCCATCTGTCTCCCAAAGTCCCCTCCTGGCACTCTCCCTGTCAAACACAGGGTAGGTGGGGTTGTTCTTCTGGACAGGTGTGACTTTCTCTGACTTAGTAAATTTTGGGGAGATCTAAGTCCGTGGATGAGATTATTCTGGTAATATTTTTTATTATACTTCTAGTTTCACTGGGTCAAAACATTTCACAGTTAAGAACCTGAATCAGAAATAGAAAGCTTACTATGTGCCAGTCCTTAAAATAATTTTTCTTTGTTACCATTCTAAAAAGAAAAAGCTGACAACATCCAACACCCTGAGAAACAGCAGCTATGCACTGCAGCCATACTTTATAGCATTTTTAATAGCTAACTGTGGATTCAGCACCCCTAAAATATTATCATTCTGGAGCCAAGCAATATGATGCCATTAAAATTCTTTATTCATTTATTTGAAGTTGTTTCACTGACTTATTCCATTGCCATCTAAGCCATTACAATATCAATTGCAGTGTCTCCCAGTTATGATGGTACAGTAATTGCAGCCTCATACGTTTCAATTTTTTTATGCTAATTTTGGTTGCTTCACACAGCCCCTCTCCGGATGTTAACTGCACTGTCTCAGACAGTTTGACTCACACAGTAACCATTCCAGGGATACATAACTGCAGCTTATTGGCAGTACCTGGACTTAGGCCTGCCATTTACATCAAAATTAATTCAAGATCATGTTAGGTGTATGAAGAGAAAATTCATTATATTGACACTAATTCCACTCTAAAGCATTTGAATTGCAAGTCTATTGTAAAGGAGGAGGGCAAATCACATTCCAGGTCTTCAGCTATTATCATTTACAAAAAAAAAAAAAAAAAAAAAAAAAAAAAGATATATTTTCCAGACTTCTCTAAGTTTTGTAAAACATTTCATTAGAAAGATGCCCTTAGGATTGCAACTACATAGATGAAATATTATTATCGTATTTGCTGCCTTTTAACTGTATGTAAGACCGGAATGTTGTTCTGCTTTTCAAAATAAAGTTTAGCCACAAGCAGCCCTTCAGAAGATGATGGAACCTGTAGGGCTCTGCTGCCCTGCAGCATGGAGCAGGTGAAATGCCAGGGGTTGTGTGGAACAGGAGAGTCCCGTGTCTGGGGGATGCCCACGTGGTGTGCACAGAGCAGTGCCCCTGCACTGCTTCACAGGCAATGTGCCAGCCCTGCAATCTCCCCCTGAGCCTTCTCCTCCTGCATCCCACACACCTCAGCGAGGGATGCAACCACTATGAGAGAGAGAAATCCTGCTTTTATTCCCCAGAGCTACGTAACCTTTACATACAAAAAGCTAGATCCTACTTTCAGCACCACGCACAAGAACATCCATTTATGCCAGTAAGTGGCCACGCCTAGGTACAGAAGGGAAAACCCTAATTCTGTGCAATGAGGTAAGTATAGAACAAGAACTTTCCAATTGCTCTGCCTCGGCTGACTCCAACTCTTGGTGCTCTTTTCCCATATCAGCCATCAATATTTAGAAAAGACAGATCAATAAAAATGAGGGTCAAACGTTCATTTTGACAATAATAATCAATAATCACATTATTGACCTGGAAATACCATTCAAAAAAATTAAATGCAAGAAACTCTTAGTGCATCATTCTTTTTAATTAAAGTGCTTACTGCTATGCTCCTCAAATGTCATTTATCTGAATTGTCAGCTATTTTTACAGAATTACAGCAAAAATAGGACCCATTTGTAGGTTTGTCTGGAGTTTAAAGGCGTCATTTCTTTTGGTAGCAAAGAAATAACTAAGGCTAAAAAAGCAAAAGCAGCTATGTGAAAGAGCTCCAATATCCCAACAGATTGGTTTATAGGTTTTCTGAAAGTTTACAATCAATCTTTCTTCCTTGTCCTCTGTAACTGGAAAAAAACTAGTAAGAAAAGAATAGACATGAAATAAAGGAAATTATTTGCAGTGAACTGTGATGGCTATCTTTGCATGATAGGTACCTTCTTATGGCTTTTTTCCTCTTGTATTTTAGCCATATTTGCTAATTTTCTACTAAATCCAGCAGTTTAAATATGCTTTATCACATATGTCTCCAGGTAAGAATAAAACACATTAAGAGTACTGCACCAATTTTGATAGGCTTGGCTTAATGCAGTATTTTAAGATATTGGAGAAAATTAATGCTAACATGTCACAGACATGGAACAGTGCAGAGTTATCAAAAGGTGCCTGAAGAGAACCAGGTGAGAGTTACAAAGTGAAAAGGTGAGAGTTTCAAAGTGCAGCAGCAAAACAGCTCATCTGTGGAAGAGCCCTAAAGAATCCACAGTCTATTTAGGAGATAAAGATGGGAGATGTTTACAATTATCTAAATTAGAAACTGTTTTCATAAGAAACTCAGTCCAGAGAGAGTTCCTGAATAACAGCATGAGCAGATTACTACTACATGACTTTATATTCTAAGTACACTGGCAGTTATTAAACTAATTACTTAACTGTTTTTATGCTTCTGTCTTTGAATGCAGATACGCAAAGTCTATTTGAGAAATACAGGGAGAAAAATCTGTTTCAATAGTGAAAACTCCTAGCTTGTCCTGCAGACAACCACACAATTTTCTTTTTCCTATTACCATGTCCTTTCCCAGCAAGGACAGGAAAATTACATCCTCCAGGTTTTTGGGCTGCAGTACTCTCAGGAGGATATCTGAAAATGGATACCTATTTCCATGACACTCCATACACAGGATTTTACCCACCTTGCTGTTTTTCATGCCCTCATTATTCACTAACCCCACGAGCAGGACAGGGTCCCAGCAGTGCAGGCTGTACCAAGCTCCTGGAAACCAAGGAGCTCTGCCTGAACAGAAAGGTGCTCTGGGCGAGCTGCACTCTCACTTTTACCTTCAGATAACCCTGTTCCCCTGTTCCCTTTGAGGGTGGATGCCTGGCATTCATCAGGTTCCTCAGCTTCCCTCCCTAAATTGGCTGCCTGTTTTCAGGGGCAACAGTCCCCTCTCCGCACCAGTGTAAAATGAGTTTTCTTTAATAGTTCTGAGTACTTGCAGTGGCTGAACCAATTTGTCCCTAGGTTAATTTGGCTAATAGAGCAGTTTACTAGTTCAGCAAGTTCAGCACGTACTTAAACCAATCTGAATAGGAACATAAGTTCAGACTTCCCCCTTTCTCTCTTGGTAATCACAAAGTCATTTATCCCTTTCTGACTAGACAACTAAGAATTTTTCCTCCCCACTAATACAGCTATTTTCTGGCAGTTCCCTGAAATGGAAGACTTCTAATCAATTCCTGTTAATTTGATAAATATAATCAAATAAATCAAGCATTAAAAGAGAAAAAAAAATGACAAAATGCATCACTCTAAGTGCAGGGCCTTAAAAGCTCATTTAGTCTGGGCACTCTGCCCACCACTGAACTGCTGAAAGGGGAATCAATTCCATGCACCTTAGTGATGATCTTCTCTCTAAAAAAAGCCCTTTCTGTGAGATCAGATGTTGTGAAATAGTTGCAGCTCTGTTCCAAATGATGAAATTAGGTGTTATTTTTTCAAGTGCTGGTAGGTCTGCATTATCCATGTTTTCAGCTCACTCCTACCTCAAAACACTAATACAGATTGCCAGTGTTGAATATTATTATCACAGCAGTCGCAAAGATGTTCTAGCTGGATGAAAAGGCTAAATGATTAATTGGAAACACCAATGGTAGATAATGGGATAGAGGTTCAGATTTCCTAATTATTTCTATTGCCAGTATCTTGAGGATAAAGGAGATGGGAACTAACCAACTCGGATGTGCTATCCACCCAGAGGTTTGGAGTTTTTGTGATTGTTGTGGTTGACCTTACAAGCTGTTAATGAACTCCCATTTATTGGTACATATCAGACATGCTCACAAACACAGAAGGTGAATCACCACGAAGTCCAGTGGAGGAAACCCTGCTCCTGAAAGATCCAGACCCACTAAAAACAGCAAGTCTGCTCCTGCCTACAGAAGGCCTCCTGGAAGGAGATGAGCTGTGGAAGGGTTGGTCTCTGGTGTGTGCCACTGCTGGCACATGGCTGCACAGAGATCTCAGGAGGCACATGGCAGCAAGTTACAGGGTCAGCAGCCCCTCCAGTCTAGTCTTTGTGTAAGCTGATTAAGTGAGGTTGTTCTTTCATCTCTTCTTCTGTCCTCTAGAAAAATCTGTAACGATGTTGGCTATTTTGGAAGCAGCAAACAAACACCTCCATTTGCATCACAATGCAGCTGGAGTTGGGAGCAATTACAATGAGATTTGATGGCAGAGTGCAGGCACTGAAGGCAGCTGAACTACAAATCGGGGCTGAACCATAAATCAGGAGCTGCCATGGCACACCGAGGGCTCAGGCCCCCAGCAGGAGCCAAGGAACAGCGGGTGGCCCCTTCGGAGCTCCGGGATTATGTGGGGAGATGAAACCTGAGGGCTTCGGAGGGAAAGGAGCAACAAGCAGGCATCAGGAAGGCACTGGCATTCCACTAAAGAGTCACTGAGGGCTCCCTATGAGTTTGTCGTGTTAGTTCATGCCTTAAACCCAAAATTCTTGTTCCTTTTATGACTTTCAACACAAGCTTTCACATGACACGAGACACCCCCAGTTTGCACACAATAACCTAAGAGCTCTATGGCCAGGACAGGGCACAATTGCAATTCTAACCTGAATAAACAGGAAACACAAGGGGGCTGTTAAAACGTCATCAGCAGAGAATGTATGAACATTTATCCTACTGCTATTGACTGTAGATTGAGTTACTCAGGGTAGTGATATTTCATCTAAGAAAAAAGGGAAAAGGAAAAGCTCACAGAAAAAGCTGTGAGAAACAGGTAACAATAAAATGTTCATATGTAATCCACTCAAATCTCAACAACAATCTCGTCTGAAAATACTTAACAGTTTGAATTTCAGTATAAAACAGTACCAATTCCTTTCTAAAAATTTACATGAAAGCCAGGAAAGACATCAACAACTTTGGCTAGCCAAAATTATTCACCAGGAATGGAGAAACCAATATTCTGTGGGAAAACCTGATCTCAGGCTATAAAAATACAACCTGTAATAGGCACAAAGCTTTGATACAAAATTCTTTGAGGCAGAACTGAACAAGAGATGTCTTTGTTCTCCTTTTTTGCTGTCTAGTATATCAATATGCTTCTATGTGTTAAAAAATTCAAATAGCACTATATTAGTACCAGACTCGTATGCATTAACGAATTTGTAGAGGTCCTGTAATTATCTTTAGCTGATCAGAAGGATGCTCGTTTTTCCCAATGAAATCAAATGCTTAAGGATACAACTGAATAATCTAAATACAGGAAATAACATTCAGTATTAAGGAAGGATCAGAAAAATGGAACGCTTAGCAGTGTCACCTCCTGCTTAAGTTTACTTAAGATTTTGTCATTCCTCATGAGGATCAATAGACGTTAAAAAAAGGAGCAGATGGGGAAAAGCTCCACCGGGCCTGTTAACGAAACTGACTGTTTTGGTTAGTCCCAAGGCAACAGAAGAAAGGAAACTAACACAAACATAAATTAAATACAAATACAAACTCTTCTCTGTCAGAGCTGTGCCATCAATTTAGTCAGAGCAGCCCTGGGGAAATCAACTTTTTGTCAGTCAATACTGGACAGTTTGGGAACTCCATTTGATCGTGGTGCAGTTGGAGGAGCTGAAATCATCATCTACCCTTTAAAGTGTCAGGGAGGCTCCGTTAATCATCTGCTGACTGCTACCAAGGGCCCAGGCCTTCACCAGCACTTACTCAAGATGTGCATTTTTTAAAAAAACAGGAGATTAGCTGCATGGAAAGCACTGCAAAAAGAACCAGATTCATGTCTCACCTTGCAGATCTTGCACAGGAAGAACAAACTTTAATAAAAGTGGAGGAGAAGCTCTCCAAGACGTGCCCTGCTGGTTTTCATTTCCAGATGCTTACTTTGGAGACTCGTTATAGGAACAGCATTCCTTTACCAGCTTCCAGGAGTGACAAACTGAGTTTCCTCAGCTGAGCCTTCCATTGCAATAACAGACCGAACACGCAGATTCCAGGAATTCCCCCTTATTTCACCTCTTCCAAGGTTTAAAACAGCTGCACCTACTGATCGAACTGCATCACAAACATTGTTTTGCTTCTTTTACTGAAGAAGTATGAAGCATATATGCAGTTCCTTTACAGTTCTCCCCCCAGGCTTTCACATCAAGCGTATTTCTCATCTACTTGCAAATATTCAAAATGAACAAATCCACGATCTCTATCCCAGCCTCGTTCTGTGTGGTAAACATTTGATAAAGGCCTGAGCAGTAACACTGATTGTGAACTCAGCTTGCAGAGGTTCCAGGACCTTAGGACAATTCTCTATTCCCAGTCTCTCTTATGCAAAATAAGGACAGAGGAAAATTTTAAGAGTGCATTTGGGAAGATAAGTCTCAGCTACATTAATTCAAAGTTTGTTCAATTTTAATTACAACATTTGAAATGAGATAGCACAACACCATAGAGAGGAACTCTAGCAATGTGCCAAATGTTTTTATAATTCACCACAATATCCTTACATCCTGCTGTTCAGCTTGCAGTGACTTTTCGTTTGCCAGCCAGTAATACCACTCTAATCACCCACTCTATTTGAATTTTCCCCCTAAGAACTATATATTTGATATTATTAGCACTCCTGTACAGAACTGTAATAATAGTTCCATTTCTTTAATTTAATTTTCTAGCTAGGAAAAAGGTATTTGAATGTGCAAAACCTTACAATAAATTCTGAGAATTGGGAGTTCAGAATGAAAACACCCACCATGGAGAATTATTTGCTCAGTCAGTGAATTATTTGCACATTTCTGTGGGGCCTGAACACCAGGAGGGCACCAGCTGTGATCCATCAGGGTGATCTACACGACCATGGGACAAAGGATAAGAGAAAAACATATAAAAATGAGAAAAAAAATGCAAAAATAAAGCAAAGGAAAGGCACATTCCCTCTGAGTTTTCAAACTGCTCAGAGGAGAATTAGGAAACAGGACCACAGAGATACTTCTGCCCAAATTTTGTTCTAGTTTCCAAGTTATTACAACTTCCCAATATCACTTATCATTTCAAGCCTGAGAAGTGCCTTTCAAATTTATAGGGCCTTGAGGAATGATGGCTCTTATCTTTTCACAAGTATTGACATGATGAAGAGGCACAAAAGATGTGCTTAGTCTGCAAAAATATCACAACTGCTTCACTGATTTTGATGGGATTTTCAGTTTTGAAATGTTGCATTGTTAAGTGACTTCTTACAAATGAAGTATAAGAACAGAGATTTGTACAGTTCTTGGTGAAAAATAATTCATTTGACAAATTTGATGAGATATGTCTCTGGACAATAAATACAAATGTATGGGTTTTTCCTCTTTCTAATGGTGTGTACTAGTACTGCCCACTTTACATTACAGGCTGCTTTCAAGTCCTGCAGCACAAACCCAGATTTTATTACTTTACCACTTACAATTCAAGCTGCTGCATTCACTTCCATCACAAAGCTCTTTGGGCTGCTTTATCAGTTAGAATCACTGCTTGGAAATATTATGTGCTCTATAAGGCACTGCGCTTTGTTTCTGAAGTATGATCTATCTCTTAGGTTCCCTGCAAGATTTTCTCTCTTTTCTTAGTAGCTGAAGCAGTTTGCTTTAGATTTCTGAGATCACTGCCTCAGTCCTGGAACAGAAAATAGTGATCTTTGTCCCTAAACTGGCAGTGTTTCTCTAAACCTTCTAAACCCAATGTAAAGACTTAGCCTAAAAGGATGTTGTGGTAATTCCTGACACTTACTAAGCTCATTACTCTGAAACATAAAGTAGTGAAAGGCTTAGACCTTGTTTCTTCTGTTTCTTTATTAATTGTTCTTATTTATTACACAGGTTTTCATGCAGCCTAAAGTACAGCTGGGAGAGACACTTTCTAACTGGTTAAGCTTTTCTTATTATCTTCAGCCTTACGTCACCTCCACTGGTGTCAGTATAAGACTCACTTAACTACAAGCACTGGATTTGTTCCCTAATTATCAAAGGCCCTTAGTTCAGTTGCATCATTTTACTTAAAAGCCTCCATTCACTTTACATGTGCTGCCAAATCCAGCTGGCCCCACTCCTTTAAAATAAAGGTTATTTGTCTGAAATGCACCTTCTCCAATTTTTACTGCTCAAGGTGCTTGAGAACAGGTTAAATATTTACTTTTAATAACAAGAATTGCCAGTCCTATTAAAATACTCTTGAGAAGTTATTCAAAGAGTCATTTTACCTAAAAAGAAAAACTGAGAATGTGTTTCTGCCATAATGAAGCAAGGACACACTTTCAGATTATTAGTACCAAAGGTACATTTAGCCACAACACCTGAAATTCATTAGGACACACACTGAACGATATTTTCAGCTTGAACAAATAACTTATTGCATATGCTCATATTTTTAAAATACTTGAGCAAACTTATGTTACATAAATATAGCTCTCAGCTAGTTGTCTTCTTCAGCATGAAATGTAAATGTATTTCTCATTACACTAATGAAGGCAGTGCTTCAGTGCATTTGAAGGGTTGCCAAAATGCCAATACAGGCGTTGAAACAAAATCATTTGTCAATAGCATGGGACAAGGGCACGGCTGTTATTAGTAATGATAAATGGGTAGAAAGTCCTTTAGCTCTGTCCAAAATCCTGATAAAGACTTACTACAGAAACACCACATGGTCCTCTCCTTCAAGTCATGCCAGGGGTTGTGGTGTTTGATTAATAACTTGGGGTTTATAAATAGAAATTTTGGGCAAAGTCAACTGAGAATCACAGCCTAGCTACTTCTACCTAAAATTCCATTGTGATTATTTGGGAACCTAAAATCATTTTCTGGAAATATTCCAGTGATTACTCCAAGCAAAGGCCAATATTTAACAGGAGTCAGGACAGTTTGCTGCTGCCAGATTTGATTTTCTACATGCAAACCAGCAAATAACTCTTAAACTCAGAATTGCAGTGAAACATTGCGGGATTCTTTAAATTGCAAACCATTCTGTACCACGGGGTTTGTGAAGGAGTGTTTTTAGGATCTTTAAGTGAGCAAAATTCCACAGGATCCTAGGGTAAACATGGGGTTTATCACTAATGGTAATAAAAATGGGTACCATTAAATACCATTTATTACCATAAAATGCAAAATTCCATTTCATTTCATGCAAGCACTGGATAATGCAGCCCTAACCATTTTTTTTGTACAC
>VWZT01001561.1:0-89576 GCA_013397055.1 Pachycephala philippinensis
TCTCCCGCTGGTTTGTTTTCAAAACAAAAGTTTCAGTACAACCCAGAAGGGACAAAAGAGCTGACAAAAATGAAAGATTTTGGGGGCTATACACCGTCACACAATACACAACCAGACGATGTGTGCCTTTTGCAGGCATCAGGCACTGCTGTGCTGAGCTGTGGCACAGGGTCTGGGTCCCCCACAGTGACCCAGTCCTCTACTGAGCCATGCTCAGCCAGAAAGGTGGCTCTGAATTGCACAGAAGGACGGACAGCCCTCCAGCCAGCCCCAGAGCAGAGAGGGCACAAAGATATCCTGAAATTTCCCACAAACAGTGTGGGCTGTGAGTGAAGTGTGTTGTTGTGTATAGTGTAGGTACCTGGCTATCCCAATCAGCCAATCCCACAGGCATGCTGCCCCTTTGGGCAGAGAGTTATGTGACCCACTGCAGGACATCCCATGCAGCTACAGACCAGCAAGATCATAACAGCAGAAAACTCCTCCCAAACACTTCTATAGGGAGACCATACGCAGCAACAGGGCTTTCAAAATGCCCTGACTAAAGCAGACCCTGCCTTTTAGCATGGATTCTGCCTGTGGGTGAAACCATATTGCGTGTTAAAAATTAATATAACCATGGCACTCATGAAAATGATCCACTACAAAGAGGATGGAGTTGATTTATGCAGGGTTCTTGCACAATGAAAAGAGACACAAGCCAAACGGTGAGGAATTAAGAGCTACTTTCCCAATGTCTTGACAAACCATCACTGCGCTGCCTGCAGATTACTCAGCCTTACATGGGCTAAATATCTTGCTTTCTGCCCCCGCTTTTTCTGTTGCAAATCAAGAATATTAACCTCTATCTGTTTTCCAGGATTTCCTTCTAGGCTCCCATTGAAAAAAAAAAAAAACAACCTTTTGAAGAGAAGTTTGCCACCTGGAGAGAAGAGGAAAACAGGAGAACTGACAGTTTGTCTTTGATTTCTATGGCTACAGAGTCTGGCCAGATAATCTGGGGCTTTAATACACAGATTCTTTCTTTTATGAAGGATCTGAAAAGGTGGTGCTTTTATCAATTACCAAAATATGTAATCTTGAGATCTGCTTTGCTACTGCTGAGTTTGTTTCATCTTCAGGTTCCTCTTTTAGGCAGTTTAGCATTTCATCTGGGAATCTAGAAACCACTGGGAGCAGTTGAAGTCAAACTTTCAAATATTTATATTTGATGGGTTCAGAGGTAGGCACAAGAATGTAAAATACAAGTTCAGAGCTTCCTGCATAATCCATCTCAGCACTGGAGGAAAGGAGGAGGGCAAAATACATGTGTATTTCTAATTTAATCAAAAACAAGTATCCAAGCAATCACTCTGGTCCTTTCCAGAAGTTCTCTTTCTGTGGATGCTGCAGCTGTTTGTTTGTCAAATGGTTTCAACAGCTTAATCATTGTTTAGTGTAAAAGAAAGTAATTGATTTTTGAATTTACACTGAGACATCGTACAGCACTGAGAAGATTGCCTAGATTTCCAAGAACATCTTTTAAAATAGTTTATCTTTTTCAGCAAAGTAGATCTGGGTCTCTGCCTACTTTCAAACAATGAAATTCTGGCTCTCATCAAGCTTCTTTCTAGGCAAACATGACTAGGTTTCAGCTCAAATATATCTGGTGCTTTAGGCCTAACCTAATGCACAAGAAAGTTAGATGGCCCCCATGGTCCCTTCCAGCCCCGTTCTGTACAGTTCCGGAATAAACACTGGGGTTGTTTGTCCTCTCATCACCCCCTACTTGAATGCTACAATCAATCTAGAGGGCCACCAAGCAGTGGACAAGAATTTGGCATTGGGACTCAGAGCTCCATCAAAGCCCAGTGTCCATGTGGTTTCACATCCTCCAGCCACACCAGGCCATGGTTACAACTTGAGGGCTCATGCCAGGCATTAGAGGCTATGGGACAATGGACAGGCTGGTGTGCTTTGTGGATTTGTGGCACTAAAGAGAAAAGGAGCAGTGGAAAAGATGCCAGCTGGCAGGGATAAAACTGAAGAGTTCCATTTCCCAGGCCGCTCAACTCTACTGTCCAAGTTGAGACCTTTTCTTTCAGCAGTCATGGGCTGTGCCATTTCCCTTCTGTGACAATTGGTGAGACCAGCCAGCCCCTTCAAAAAAACATAAGGACAACTCCTGGAGCAGCAGCAGTGGTAGGAGCAGCTGAGGTAGAGGGAAAACAACTATTTCTCCATGGCAAACTGCAAAACCCATCTAACTCCCAGGAGCAAAGCCCAAGGATCATTTGTTTGTGATCCCTCATGCCTCAGAGCCAGCTCTGCTTTCTCAGGACAGAGCCTGTCTCCTGTCACCTTCCTTTACAACAGATTTTTGGAGTCTTAAACACCCCACCCCCACCAAAGAAAAAAAAAAGAAGCCAAACCTTACAGGTAACCACAACGATCAAATCTGCAAGAACAGTTCCACTTCATTAACTTTCACTGCATTAACCAAGTGGTGAACATGGGATTACAACAAGAGAGCAGTGGGAAAACTGCAGATAGCCTAAAAGTCCCCCTTGGAGAAACCCACAGGGCTCAGCTATCCAGATATACTCACTTCTGCACATTCATACAGGATGAGAGTAATTCCTGCAGCACCCTCTCATGTTACACTTCAAATCTTGCACTTCAGAATTAGAAGATTATAGGATATAAAAAAACGCCCACGTCATGCTAATACCTATCTCTTAAATAGATCAAGGTACTTTATATAGAATAGCTCAAAGAGAGTGATAACAAGGTCCAAGCCTCTGCTAAACGTCAATGGAGAAACCTCAAAGCTCTGTGTAGAGAAGCTTTTGCTCTGAGGTCAGCATGCACACCGAGAATTTCAGTTCCCTCTCCCACTTTTTGTTTCCCAAATTCCGCAGTGCACGTTCAAGAGCAGCTGATGCAACATCTGATTGAAACTTTGTTCACCCTCCTCACAACCTGCCCCACTGGTGCATGTGGCTTTAATAACCCAGACACAAAAGATGACACGATTTGGCCCTTGCCTTCTGGGTTGCCATCAAAAACCCCTCCTCTCTCATTAACCAGGCCCCTCCTTCATGCCACTGCCAACCAGGGCAAAAATAGTACATTCAAAAGAAGCAGAGCATGGCTTTCTTCTTACTGGTTAATCCAAACTAAAAGAACTGCCTCCTGTTTCTCACAGCTGAGACAAAACATATGGCAAGTCAGGGCAAGATTTCCCTTTCTTTATCCTTTCAGCAATGCCATTACATTCTTTCTGGCTAAAACATGCCCTTTGAGTCCAGGGAAAAGGATTTCCATGTGATCCAGTTCGTAACATGCATTGAGGCTTGGGGATATAAAGACAGGAGGAGTATCACTGTGCTGGTGAAATCAGTGTTTTGTTGGAGTGTGTTTGCCTCTCCCCGCACCACACAGTTCTGAAAGGCCTTGGCAATGGACGCCTAAAAGTCCCTGGGTTTGTGTGCAGCTGAAGTCATTTTTCCACAGAGCAAAGGAGAGCCCTCTTCTTCTGCAACAAACAAACAGCAACAAAAACAACAGAACAAGGAAAGAAAAGAGTTTAAATGCATAGAAAAGTGAACCACTTACCTCATCTCTCCCTGCTCAGCATCTGTTCAATCCAAGCCTCCAACCCTCCCACACAGGTACAAAGGAGTCACCTGTTCCTCTGTCCATCAGCAGCCAAAATCTTGCCTGAAGATTGGCCTCAGCACAACACGCTTGGACCAGCCAGTAGCTAACCATCACACGACTCTGTCCCAGGAAACAAGCCTGTGAGGGGAAACTCTATTCACTTGCCCAACACAGCGAGCTGCAGGCACCACTTTCTCTGTCTGTTTTTGTATTGCTGCCTTTTCATCAGCCGCCTCAGCTCGGCTTGGGGTCGGGCTCCCTCCACCCCACACCTTGGTAATAGTGTTGCTTTTATGGCCAGACCTGAATCCTTGCTGTTCATGGAGCAACCCCAAGGAGAGCTTGGTCAATTAGGAGCACTTATCTGATACTGTGCTTTCCTTTGGCTTGTTAGGAACTAGACTTCAAAAGGGTTTCCACTGCCAAGAAATCAATTACGGTGGTTACAGGAGATACACAGGAGAAAGATGCAGACAGACATGCTGATTAAAAAGGCTCCCATCCCGTGGCTGTGTTTCCACCTGCCGGCTCTCCTGCCTGTGCCATAGTCCCAAAGGAAGGGTCTTCATAGTTTTCCTCAGTCCAGTTCGTAGAAATTCAGCCTGAGGAGTTTTGAGCCCATTTTGTGGCTGCATTTGCTCAGGCTGATGGACTTTGCATGCAGCAGATCAGAGAGGGCTCAGGAGAGCCCTTCCATCAGGGCTGGGGCAGCCACATCGCTCCAGAGGGCAGACACTGGGGTGAGGAGCATCTGTTGTCCACATAGGAAAGGAAAGGAAAAGCATTTCCTTAGCCAGAGGGCACTTCAAATTTTTCAGACTTTTGGGAAATAGTGACTGAGGCACTGCTTGGGTTACTGGCTACCGTGAAACCCACTCTCTCTCCCCTGCCTGTGACTGTGGCACAAAGCCTCCCCATGGCCACATCCCCATGCAGGCTGTGCATTCCTCCACCTCCACCAGCAGCAGCTACAACCTGAGGACCCCTCTTATGCCACCTGGTGCCACACTCCATCTTCTGATGACAACCAGGGGCCCAAGCAGGGTACAGAGCATGGCATCAGTAGGGTATTTCCTTTGGGAACACCGTCTCTGTGCTACCTCCTATCCCTCAAAGCACCACTGCAGAGGCCAGGCAAGCAGGGAATCCACTCCATCTGCCTGCTCCCCTCAGTGCTGCCTGCAAGGATCTCCCCTCTCAAAACTGGTTGCACCAAGTCTGGTGCCAGAGCAAGTCAACATTGGTCAAATCACTTGAACTGTCCATGTCTCCTTCAACAATCTGTCAAATGATGTTGGTAATATCTCACTAAGTCACAGTAAGGCTTAGCTAATTATTTTAATGCACATGAAGATTTCTGGATATTTGTTACATGCACACACATAGGCACGTGTGTACTTCTGTGAGTGCCAGCCCTTGATTGAATACATCTTGGGTCTCTAGCAACAGGCACGTGGTTAACAAGGAGAAAAGTACCCAAAGTTATCAGTGGACAGATGGCAAAGCTTCCCCAGCCTCACAGGTACCTGTCCTGTGTTTGTGAAGTACCCCGTCCATTTCTAATCACTGACTGCCCAGCCTACGAGCAAGAGCTTCCTGTATCAAAGCAGCAAGATGGTGCTCCTGCATAATCAAAATTAACCAATTATGTTGTGCAACAGCTTATTCATTTTGATGTGCATAACTAAATAATTATTGCAGGTGTATGCAAAAGAGGCTCTAGATTAATAGGCTCCCTATTTCCTTTGTTTTTGACCAGAACGATTGCCTATGAAGAAAAATCAGAGAGCTTTAGGCAGTTACTATTTTTAAAAAACAGAGTTTGTGGAGAGAAAGGAATTTGCAGTGGAAAAAAGAAGTCTCATTTGAATAACAAAACAATTTTTGTTGATTTCATTGTTGTTTATGAGCTATTTAGGCCCAGGGGTGGGTAGAAAAGGGGAAATAAGAGGAATTTACCAACAAACGTATTTTAAACAGATAGCACCAATGATAAAAATCCCATTTTGAGTTTGAGGAGTGAGTAGCACACCATACAGTTTCTAGGAAGGAAATTTAAGAGAACTTAATGAGACATGAAAATATTGTAAAAAGTGGTATGTATTTTTCAAAATAAACACAAATACCATTTCCTCCCCCTTTGAGCTCTTATGTCTTTTAATTTATTTGGCCAAACTTGCCATCATCAATGTTAGAAAGGTTTGGAAAACACGATGGCATTTAGCTTTCTCCCTTCAAGTCACGGCGGGCAGCTTCCAGTGCAGAGCTGCAAGCACATGAGATGCCCCTGTGAGCCCAGAAAAGCCCATCCCCTCCTGCTCAGTGAGGTTGCAGAGGGTGAGAGCTGTGCTCTGCAGCCCACAAACAAAAGGAGAAAGAGGAACCTGCTGGAACAAGCAGTCAGGACACAAGGAAGGGAGGCAGCAGTGCCTGCACACCCCGCTGCCTTGCAGAGTGGAGACCTCTGCGAGTAGGACATCAGTACTATAACTAATACATCTGAGAACAAATAAGACTCAGGCACTGTTCACACAGATCAGTTTTCTGTGTTACCATGAATCTGCTGCTTAAAATCTGTCCTGGTTCAACCACTGCTTTTTGCTTCACTGCAAGAGTTCACTTAAGTAATTTCAACTCACTGCACATGAAATAGCTTTGAAACCAGCTCGATTTCTAACTTTTGGCTACATGTAAAACATTCTCAGTTTAACAGCCCAACATTCATAGCAGGAAACAAGCTGGGCACCTAAAGGTCACAGGTTTCACCCCAGAGCAAGTCCTCATACACAAGCAAGGAAGAGACCAGTGTCACTCCATCACCTGTACACAGAGCCAGCCGTGGAAGTCAATGGTGAAAAAGCACGAGGCAAAGAAACACAGGTGTTGTGGCATTTTACACGGAAAAGTGTGTGCACAGAGATCTTTGAATTTCAAAAGTTTCTCACAGTTTTAGAAAAATAATATGTCCTTTTTATGCTCTGAGGAGTTAGTCATGCTTGCTTTTATGTTTTGGGGTTTTTCTGGGGTTTGAATTTTTTTAACTAATAAAATTACTTATTGAGACATTTCACAAGATATGTGCCCAACATTTAAATTACAAAGACCTATCATTCTTGACAGGCATATTCAACATGTTTTGATATAAAAATTACAGAAAAAAAGGAAGATAATTCTTTATATAGAAAGGGGAAAACATATTTCAGATAATTGCTTCACAAGTGATGACTTGTTATAAATGGATCAGTGCTTTCCTGCAAAGAAATACCCAAAGATATTCCTAATTAGCAGTAAGCTAATTACCACAAAGCCTCCCGTGTTCAGCAGTGACATGCTAAATCACCCCCGCTTGCAATTTCTGGAGCTTCACAAAAGCCAGAAGTGGGAAGAAGGAGCAGTGAGAGGAGTCACCGCCTGCTCTCCTGGGAACAGGCTGCAGCTCCCACTGCTGTGAGCAGCACGTCCTGGCAGGACCTCACACCCTCACTGCCTTCCCAGCCTTCCCTCCAGGCCAGCTCCATCCCTTCACCCTCACTGCCTGTGCCCACCACTGCTCTTTCCTCACACCTATTCACCGTTGTTTCCCCTGCCCTGGTTTGATTTGCTGTAAGCCTTGCTGTAATTCCAACAGCACAAAGTAGCCAGAGCCTTTCTTTAAAAGCTTTTCCAGCCTGCCCATCAAGTGAGGCACAAGCTGCTCACACTGAGACAAGGGCATTGCTTCCTGCACACAGGTAGGTGTTTTAGCCGGGGGGAAAGGAGAAACAGAGCATTTAGTGCACACTATTTGAAAGTCATTTTGAGTCGGCTGTTTGGGGTTTTTCCTAAAGATTGACAGAAGCTCCCAAAGAAGCAAGCAAACAAAAATAAACTGGTTTTCTTTCCTTTTTCAAACACTGAGGTATTTCAAGATATCCTCATTAAACACTATCCTAATCTCCACAACCTGCAAGAGAGAAAGTGGGGTGATGAAAAAGGAAATGAACCTGAAAAAGCTGTAAAAGTAAAAATGTTTGAATTTCAACTTTTACAATGCAATTTTTTCTATTATTTAGATAGAAACAAACTGGATTTAACTTTGTTTTAAAAAAGCAGGAAATTTCAGTGGAGAAAAAAGCTGCATCATGGCTGTTTCTCCTCTCTGCTCTAGGTTCAGCATTCCTCCTTCTTGCCATCTTTGGCTCTTGAGTCACTCAGCTCAGGGTTACGCAGACAAAGCAGCTGGCTATGCAGAGGTCTCCTCACGTGACTCCCAGATATGAAGCAGGATTGTCAGGAGGTTCCCCAAATCACAAGTCTTCTGGGGAATCCCAGACTCCCCAAATCAGCAGCACGTGGCACTAACAATGGCACTGGCCCAGCTCCATGGAGCTGGAGCACCCCAAGGCCCCTGTTCCTCACTGGGGGCCCTGGCCCGGGTGCAGAGCTTGGGGCTCTTGTGGAGATGGGAACTGCAAAGTGAGCTGCCCCAGAGGCTGATTCACAGAAAGAGCTTTATTTAGCCTCTGAATCACCCTGCAGAGGAGATGGCTGCTCTCTGACTACAAAAGGAACTGGAAAGATTGGTGGAAAGTTTTCCTCTGTGAATCCTCATCCCCAGTGTCTCACAAAGTCTGCTTCAGGGCTTATTCTACACAGCCCAAATCTTAAACTGTCGCTGCAAGCACTATCCAGCAAACAGAACAAAAATAGCTGGGACAGAGCAGAGAGGAGCAGGAACCACTTTTTTTAGTGCTACACACCATCCCAGTTAAAACATCATCAAAATCAGGCCCTGAAAGCCACCTGCATTCACTGCCAGGGGACCAGGGCTCCAGTTGAAGCCCAAGGACAAGCTCGGCCATGACCCACACATGCAGCACCAGGACTTCCAGAGGCAGGGAGTGACCCCGCAGCCTTCCAGTCAGCCCTGCACCCACCTAAATCTCCACACAAGGTCATGGATCACTTGTCTTGCTGCTTTATATAAAGGATCTTGAGCAATTATTAAATCCCAGAGACAAACTTAGAGGGGAGAAAAAGGTTCCCAGACTCCAGCTCTCAGAACAGCCTCACACATCCAGAATATCTCCTTGAAAAAGGCTGATAAGGGTGTTAATGGCCAGGACAGAGACTCAGGAGGGCTCCCTGTGTTTCTGTTTTATTTCCTGGAAATTTGCTAAGGGGTTCTCTTGGGCTGATAAACTTCAAGGACAAGGTCTGCATGCTCACACTGTGGGCCAGTCTGTCTGCACCCCACCCTTGCTTGCATCCTCCTCCACAACCTTTTAAGCTCAGCAGTTTTGAAAAAAGTGGTGAAGGAAACCTGCTCTCTGCCCTTACCAGAGGCCTGCAGTTGTGGCTGCAGATATCCCTGCCTCACAAAGCTTGTGCTCTGCTACAACAGACACCTCCAGAGGGAAAGGGGCTTTGCTCCTTAGGGATGGGCAGGTCAGTCATCTGCATCCCTCTGCATTTCTGTGGGCCAAGAAACTGCCACGAGGCTGCTCAAGGCTGGTGTGGGGAGCACAGCCTTGTCCTCTGCCCAGGGGAGAACAAGAGAAACATGGGAGCTACTGTCAGTGCCCCACAGGGAGCCAGAATTCCCCATCCATGACAGCATTTACCCACTCACAGCACCAGGTACAATCAGGGCTCTGCTTTGCAATGAAAGCACAAGGCAGACTCTGATACCACCTTGTCTCCATCAGGGTTAGTCCAGGTTTTATTGATCTGAGAGGCATTTCTGGGGACTGATCCACAGCTGCAAATCCAAGCCCAGAAGTTAAGCTTTTGGGATCCCCCTTCATGCCTTGTCTCTGTGTGTGCTCTTTATTGTGTCACACACTGAGACACAATGGGCAGCTGTTGCCATCACAAAAATGCCACTGAACTAAACAAATTCCATTCAGAAGCCGTGCCACAGGCTCCACCACAAGACCTGAAACAATTCCGTGCATCAAATCCCATTGTTTTTACCAGCTTTACCTCTTGCAAATGACTGGAAGTGTAAAGCGATCTGGAAAAGCGAATGTTTTGCAGATCAGAAACTGCTCATTGCAGAACGTTACAGCTCCTAAATTATTAATAGTAAAAAATGAGGTGTCCCAGAGCTGCTCATTTCTGGATGAGGGAGAGTAGGAGGGGGGTGAGAAGAAAGTATTGTGCTATTACAGGTTATTTTTATCCAATGTTTCTATGCTTCTGTCATTAGCTAATTGATGACACAGCCTGTTTAATATTATGTCTGCCTTTGGTATTTATAGCTCACCAATTACTGTAGAATCTAGGTGCTACTAACAAGCTGCTCTCAGATGAATTTGGATGCTCATGGGTGGATTCTTCGGCACAAGGAAGTGAAATTCCCTTGAAGTCAGATGCTTCATACTAGCCAAGGATTTGTTGACTAGCCCACTTAATCATGTGTAGCAATGCTGGATCCCAGTTCATCCATTGCTGGGACACAGCACCATCAGGAACTAGGCTCCATTACTGCATAGTGCAACAGCAACCACCCCCAGGCACCTTCAACACTTCTGCACTTGTCACCAGAGGTCTGAAACACAATTCTGCAGTGGGACACCTGTGAGTGTCATCATTTCCTTGAGCAGGCCCTGGACCACTGGAACCAAACTTTCAGATATTTGATCCAAACACCAAATCCCTGAGAGAGGGAGAGAAGAGGGGCCAATTTCCAGGCAGATTTCCAAGTCAAATACCTCCCAAATACCAGTGAGATGTTTTTAGTGGAATTCACAGCACGAAGCCATGGCATCATAAGTTGTGTGAGGTCTTGCACTTGTGGCAGATGGCACTGACCTTTGGGCAGTGCTGCTGAGAGAGAAGTGGTACCATCCACACTCAGAGCAACATCTGAATGTCAAAACTGCTCTCAGCTCTGACAGACAGACACCAAACAGCTCAGTTCGACCTTTGTCCGGAACCTCTCATTCCTACAGCACATTAGCAGGAAAAAAAATGCATCTCAGACATACTAATTTCTCTTCCTACCACCTACCCTACAGCTTCCATCCGATGATGACACATGCACAGCCCCAAGGACACCACATTCACAAAGAGCTTCCTGTTTGAGATGCAGGTCCCTTGGGCTGTGAGGCATCAGCAGGTCCTGTTGGTTTGCGGGACTCAGTAGCACAAGGATTTAACAATTCAAGACCCATCAGGAAAAACCCCAGACAAGAGCCTACCTTCTTCCAAGTGCTACAGGTGGCACGCACAGGCGTGGTTACCTGCAGTAAAATGGCAATTTTCTGTAATTGTAAACAACGTTGGTGCCCGTATATTTCATTCCTGCCTTTACTGAGTAAATCTGAGAAATTATGAAACCTGTGGAGAACATTTGAACTTTTATTGTACGGGGTAAAAGCTCTATAACATTAGCAAATCAAAAAGCATTACTTCCCAAATAGCAAAATGCCAGGCCATTTACATTAGCCATGCTCAGATTCCTGCTGTGATTGGTGTGTAATTGTCCATCAGCAAGGAACAATCTCTCAAAATTAATGCTTGTCACAGAGCTCCAGACTGCCTTGAGCTGCACTTAACGGGGCTTACAGCCTGAAATGCACAGAAATCTGCTTTTAACCCCAAATGAAAGAACAGCCTTTCCGGTGCATTCTCTCTGTAGCTGCCCCCTGCCTCCTTTTCATTCTTTTTTCATGAGGGAAACTAGTTTGGCCTCAAAAAAAAAAAAATTTTTTAAAAAATCTTTCTCTGATAGATCTGGCATGTTGTGAAACCGCTTCACATGACCCACAGATTGCTGCCCCCACAAGATCCATGGGGACTCCAGGAACTTGTGTATCCCAGTGCAGCATTACATCACAGCACAATACTGCAGACACTGTAGGGAAGGGACATGTCATGAGACAGCACCAAGGCTCAGTGGCAGCTGAAGGGGACATTCCCTTCCCACCACCAAGCCAGTTCCTCAAGGCACCCAGTGTCACAATGCTTGGTCTGGCCAGGACATCCCCCATTGGAAGCAAACACCCCGGCACCAAGGAATTAGCTGCTCCTACTCCTTTTCCCCCACTTCTTGCCAGAAATTGTGTCATGGACCTGAGAGCACCTCGCTGTTGCAAGTTTTGTTAGAATAAGCACTTGAGGAGTTTCAGTTTCAACAAGCCAGCACATTCTGCCAAAATGCATTTAGTTAGAAAACTCCCAACCAGCTGTGATAGCATTCAAAGTTTCTCTGAATTTCCTTTTTCATTCATAAAGACTGTCAGTATATTTAAGTTAGAAAGTGATGGAGAAAAGTTTATATGCCTCCAACATTGCTTCCTTTAGTGGCAGCGCCCCAACAGGAAAAACAACAGCCTTAATTTTAAAAGTTAAGGGGAAAGGCTGCAGAAACATCAACGGAGGAGATCAGGTGGACTGGTGAGGAAAAGAGCACAATTAGCTCCTGTCAACACCCAAATTATTTCTGCGGGATCTTCCAGCTAAGCCAGTGATGGAGCAACAGTGTCAGGCACTGGAGAAAGTAGCTTTTCCTTCTTCATACTCCAGCACACAGCCAGTGGCAGAGCCTCCTCTCCACAATTTTCTCACCTCTGAGCGTAGCTCTGTTTCATGCCTTGTTTTACCTGCCTCTTACTCCCCTTTAAGCTTTCCCGGTCTCCAAGAGCACACAAACATTTCGGGGGCTGTTGAGAAGCTTACAAGCCTCCCACAAGTACCCAGAATAAACTAATCTCTAGCAATTAGATGAAGGCATTTTGCTGCTTTCGGTTGGCTGCAGAAGGAAGCAGAGGAGTGGTTCTGCTTTCTCTCTGTACTCATATCACAGGAACAGCAATTATCAGCAGAGGAATTGGCACAACAGATCAAAACAGGGGTTTGAATGCTTGAGCAGATTCTACCCAGACAGACTTTTCAGGTGGAGCAAATCAAAGTAAAGGGTAAAGTCCTGGAGAAGTCATTTCTTTAGCAGCTCAGTCTTGATCTGTCAATAGCTCCCCTCCAAGGCACCTAAGAGAATGCAGGCAGAAGAAGCTGGGGCCCTCTCGGAGCACACTCAGCTCCCAGCAGGGCACAGAAGGTCGCAGTCCTCTGTGCACTTAGGGCTGAGCACAGTGCAGGGAGCTGAGAGCACGTCCCCGGCACTACATGGCAACGGGGAGCAGCCTCTGACCCAGACAGGGCAGGGAAAAGCAGCTGCTGCTCAGGAGGCAGCTATTTTCTTTCTCAGCACGCAGCCCTGCCTCAGGCACTCCTGGCCTGCCGTGATCGCAGCGCTCAGGCTCCCCGTGATGAGCCCTGCCTCATCTTTAACACCAAAAGGAGCACCACAGGCACTGACCCTGCTGGAGCAGAGGGATCAGCCCCTGCCCCGAGTCTGGAGAAAGGCAGATCTGCTATGGCATCAGTCCCCTCTGCTTGTGCACGGTGTAACCAGAGGGGAAAACACCTGGAGCACATGGGGACAGCACAAGTTACCCTGAGTGTCTCACTCCTGCTGCAGCCCTGGGTTTCAGGGTGCTCCTACAACCTTCCATGAGCCATTCTCCAGCATGTGCCATCTCCACATCAGCCACAGCAAGGGTCTGAGCGCCTCCTGTGTTGCAACCTTTTTACCATGCTGGGCAAAGGATCCTGCCAGGGCTGCAGTGACCAGCTCACCCAACCTGTGCACAGCAGCTTCAGGATAAAGCTCATGATCTTCCTGGGCTCAGGGTGATTTGTTTGGAAAGCACTATCCATCACCACTGTCCAAATCATGCTTCCAGGTGGACAGACAGGATAGGACATAAAAAGCACAGCCCAGCTGCACCAGATCAGGAGAAGGAGAACAAAAAACCAGAACAGAGCACTACAGGTTTTACTTCAGTCTGATAGGGTTTAAATAATCCCCTTGAGCTGAATCAGACGTTTGGAAGAGCTGAGCAGTGATGTGCTGACACACCTTGGTGCTGTTTGTTAGAGGATGGATGGAGAAGAGCTCCCCCATGGGTGGTACAAGGCTGCTCCCCGCCTTTTGTCCCAGTCCTTGGACTTTTGCTGGCTCAGGCAGGACACTGGGCAGGATGTCCTTACACTACAACACCCTCACTCCCTGCTCTTTGGCCAGCACCCTTCTGCTCTGGCGTTCACAGCAGTGCAAGTCTGCAGAGATGAGCTGACACCAGCACCAGCATCCTGCCCCGCCTGCAGTTCCTCTGCTCTACATTTTGCACAGCCCAGACAACCCAATACAGCAACTGGAACCTGAGCTAGATAAATGGCCAAGCTATTTCCCAGGATTAATCATCCTTAGATATGTTGCATGAGACTGCCACAGCCTCCACGGTTGGTGAGGTATTTGCTGTCTCAACTCATTGGGAGTCAGGAAAATGAAGCAGCTGTGTGAGGTATCCCATTACTTAGACAGTTTGTACTGAACCTGAAGTACCTCACAGGGAGACAGCCAAGGATTCATCCTTCTGTTTTAATAGTCCTGCCCCTCATCATAGTGTAGGAGCCCGAAAAATTACAACAAAAATCCTCTACAAAGACAGTAAAAGTGTCCATTACTGCCCTATGCAAATTCACCGTTTTCAATGGAGAATCCCTCAATACACACATAAATTTTTTAAAATATGACCTTCAGCTATAAAACAGATCTTGCCCAGGGTTATGTCAGCAGCATCCAATTCCTTGCACAGATATTCCATTCAAGGGATGCACAGGGTTGGGGCAGAGACAGAGGAGGTTAACTCTGCTAAATACATCACACCAGAGAAGATGGAGACAGGACTGAGACAGACAAAGCTCCAAGGATATTCAGTGCAGTGCCCGGATGTTCATTTTGGATTATGGGAGGGGAGAGCCAGCAAAGCTGCAGGATTGCAGTTCTTGGAAGAGGTCAGCTCCTTCCCTGCACTGGGGCTCTCTGGGAATGCTGAGACTGGAGATGCTAAGGTGAGTGCAATCACTCAAACTTTTCTAATCTACCTCAGTGCAGTTTGCCCCTCTCTGAGCTGCTGAGCTTGGAAGGGGAGAGCAGGCCAGAGAGGAGGCTGCACTTTTGATTTCCAGACGAAAGAGGTTTGATACAAACTTCAAACACATCACCATCACATCCACCACCAGTCTGCATTTCATCCACCAGAAAGAAAAAAAAAAGCTAATAGGATAACTTTCAACTTGAGAGAGGCTTCCAGAAACCTCACAAAAAACATCTCCAGTAGGGGATGGAGCACCAAGCCCAGCCCTGGCCAGGGGCACCCAACACAAGGAAACCCTTAAGAGCTGGTGCACAGCCAGGCCCCAACCACAGGGCTCAGACAACCCTGGCTTGCAATGGCCAGCAAAATTCCATCCCTTACAGCAGCACTGTCTCTCTCCAGTCACACTACAAAGGCAAAAAGCAGCCTTCCTACTTGCTTAAATACCTCTTCATCACATCTCTTTCCCTCCTGCTCCTCCCTGCTCTCCTACCCCCTGCCCTCTCCTCCCCCACCTCACACCATCTCTTTTTCCCTCCTCCCCTCAAACCTGTCTTTGTGGCAGCTTCCACGCAATGTATTTTGGTGTACATTAAGGATGAAAGAACCAGAAAACAAGAGTGTGAGTCCTGCTCCAAAGGGAAGAAATAAAATCAGCCTTTCTACCCTTACATGAGAGCAGAGGGTTGCACACAGCCACTGACAGCAGGGCTTCCCCAACAACTTACACTGCATCAAAGTACCACAATTACATTATTGGCTAAAAAAATCTGTTTACTTTTAGCACAGATGATAACTGCTGCCAGCCACATTTATCTCCCCACAGATCAGATGTGAATGACAATGCAGCAGCTCAAAAACAAAACATGTGTTGGGGTGGTGGCTGCATGGGAGGCAGCAGAAGGCAATAGAGGAGGAGCTGGGGCACCAAGCCCAGGGCCCCTCTGTACATGGATAGCTGGTCCTGCAGCCCTGGCTCCTGCCACAGGCCCTGGCATCCTATTGCTGCTCCTCCATGCTCCCACAGCTCTGCCCTTCCCCTCTCTTTCTCTAAACCCTCCACATCTGGCCCTGAGCCACCCTTACAGCCACCCACACAGCCCACTGGGATCTGTCTCATGAGACACGATCCAAATACTTTTGCCATCTGCTTTAGAACCGGTGCCAGGCTGACCTTGTGTCAAGCACCCAAATCCAGGCTGGAAGGTCACAGCCCCTCCAGGCTGATGCAGTTACCCCTGAGCCCTGTATACTCCAGGGAATCTTGGCAGCAGACAATGTGAGCCACCCTGTCTTTTAAATATGTGCTGTGCATAGGCCCATCACCAACACGATTATCTGCTAAGTATTTATGTCATTTGCTGCAGCCCTCCTCAATAAATCAGACTGCAGCATCAACATCAAACCATAAGGGAAGATGGTTTTATACAGTAAGGCAGTGCTTTAAAATTGCTTATGACTGCTGTATTAAAAAAAAATAATAAAAATAAAACCTACTCATAGTTCCAAAACAGTGATGACTTTGCCTTTAAAAATGATTTAGATATTAAAGCAAAATAATAGCCCCAGAGGAGATAATTGCAAAAATGCAACAAAATAAAATAAAAATTAAGAAGAAGATGGGAAAATATATCTTCAGCTCTGTAAATCAGAGTTTTCTCATCCTAAACACACAGCAGTGCTGAGGAGCAGCATGTTGGCATAGCTGTGCTGTTTTCCCCGCGTTCTTAACACACTTTTGGTTAAATTAAGAAAAGTGACATTCAGAGTAAATGTGTGTTGTGCCCCTGCCCAAGCAGTCAGGGAGGAGAACGCCTGTCAGCAGCAACATGGTGCAGTCATTTCTCACCCGAGAGTAATGTGGTTCTGGGTGCCTTGAAGTCCCCTCTTGTCACCACTGATCCCCAGGCAAGAATCAGGGAAACACACACTCCAGAAATAGGGAGGAGCCTGCCCTGGCACAGCAGCTCTCATGTGAGAGAGTTTAGGACTCACTAATGTTATTTCTCTAATGATAAAAAAATGATGCTGTTCACTTCAAGAATCAAGTCCTCTGTTATTTCCCACACCATAATATCTGGCTACATGTAGTGCCACTTTCAATGAAGGGTGGAGAGAGGACACTCTAGCAGAGGATCACAGCATTTGTGTCACAGTAATAAAAAGAAGTGGTACAAAAAAGCAAACTCATTCCTACCTGCAGAGGCCTCCAAAGCAGTGAACCTGCCCCAAAATGACAGAGCAGATCCGGGAGGATGCTCCAGTATTCAGAGCCACACAGCTGCTTCAAAGGACCAGAGAGGCCTCCTGGCACAGAGGGGGAGTTTGGACAACTCAACAAAGGGCCCTGTGGGATGGAGGTGTGTCCTGTCCCCACAAACGCTGTAAGCCAGAGCCCTCACCAGCACCTGCTGTTCTCAGAGAGAAAGGCAATGATCTTCTTCTCATCCAGCTCTAAAAGCAGAGTCCTTACAGCTCATCTGGGCACCTCAGACTTGTTTGTGCCCAGGGAAAGTCTGTCCTGGTAGCTCAGTAACTGTCCATGATCCTTTGTTCACTCTCTTAGTATGTGCTCTCCTGAGCATCATCTTAGATCTTTGAGACTGCGAGGTCCTTGCAAGTCAGGCTGCTCTTGGCTGAACATTTGGCCAGTATCTCACACATGGGATAAGACTTTGCAGCCCCAGCACAAAAGAAAGACACTCCAATGTACTAAACCTGCTGTGCACCTCATTCCCCCTTCCCCTTTTCCCCCGACAAAGATCCCTGCTTAATTTTCCCATGCAGAATACAATCATTACACTCTCACATTGCACTGTAAACAAGGAAACACTATAAAGTGTTTCCAGTTTTTTACTGGAAACACTCTTCACCAATTTGTCAGGCAGTGGCATCTTGCACCAAACCTTTAATCAAAGTCCCATAAAAGCTATGACAAGAAAAGCAGAGTGATGGGAAGACTCTGGCAGCACCTGAGCAGGGCTGCAGGCTCTGTGCTTGCAGGCATCAGGCCAAGACATGTGAGGCATTCCAGTGCTCCACCTGCCACCACCTGTCCCTGTAACACCCTGCTGCCAACACTGCCACCAAATTCAGCTATTGCACAGGTACAGGCGTAGATCTCCCTGCCTAAGGGTGGCTTTACCAAGTGCCATAAGCTCGGGGATAAACCAGGAACAGTCATACTGCACCAGGTGCCCCCCAGCAATGACAATAGCCTCCAGCAAGCAAAGGGCAGCCCTGTGGTTCCAGCTGAGCTGCTCAGCACCTGGCGTAATGGTGACCAGGGCATCCATCCCACAGGCAGAGCCCTTCCAGCACCACCACGAGTGGCTCCAGAAAGGAGCAGGAGCAGCCAAGAGCATCCCAGCAGAGCACAGCTTACACCAAGGCAGAGCTGTCCCGGGCTCCACACAGCTCACACACAGCTGGATAAACAACAGGCACCAGGCTGTGTCACAGGCACAACCCTGCCTCCTCTCCAGCAGACCTGGACAAGCAGCACGCAAACAGAAGAGCAGAGCCCCTCACAAAAACCAAAGCTGCTGCACTAGGGAAGCGTGGAGAGGGGAGGGGAGGGGAGAGGAGGGATCTGTTACAGCAGCATTCAGAGGAAGAGTTTGTGAAGTTCCCAGAAAGGAGACTTTGGGGATCTGGGACAAAGAAAAATGTTAAGATTATGCAAATGTTCCTCTTGTGTCTCCCCGGAGTCCCGAGTTTTGCATCCCAAATTATTCCAGCTCCTCATTAGTCTCTCTCTATCCCCTGCTCACCAAGCAAGCCAAAATGTCATCCAGTTGTCAAAAGTTACCACATATCAGGGTGCAAACATGTTTGCTCCCTCGTGCTCAGTCTCTGTGCCAGAAAGACTCACTGCACCTTCCCTTCTCATTCCTTATTTTAATTTTCCCAAATGACACTATTTGGATGGGGGGTGTTGCTTCTGCACGGCCCAGCTCCACCCATTCCCTCCACCTCTCAGCACCTGGAAACACACTGGGCCTTTAGAAAAGCTCCCCACCAAACCGAACTAGAAACTTCTCCCACGTGGTGCTCACCATCCAAGGAAACAGGCGTGGCTTGGAGAACAACATCCTAAACTCACCAAGAAATAATTCAAACCCTTCAGTGCAGCGAGGCTTGGCCCTGGGCCAGCCCAAACCCATGGGTTGTGTTATTAGTGCTTCTGTGGAGCAGGGACATGACTAAAATGCACTCACCCACCCCAGAGATGTTCCCATCACACGGGAGCAGGGCAGCTTCACACCCACTGCAGCAAGGGAGACCCTTCCCCAACATTCCCAGCCAGCAGAGCTCACTTGGCCCCAGAGGAAGCACCAGGTACAAGGGAAGGAGCAGCAGAGCTGCTGAAGGCAATCATAAGGCAGATATCCCAGACCCCTCTGGCAGACACACTAGCCTGGAAGCAGTTCCTTGTAGAGGAGAGGCAGCTTCTGCCACCCCTAAGCTCTGCAAGCAAAGCAGGAAAGCCCAGGAAGGTGGGACCAAAGGGGCTTTGCAACTGGTCTGCACAGCAAATTAGGTTTAAAGGAGGGGGATGGCATAAAAGGGCCGTAAATGCAGTGATTGATGCACAGCCCTGAGCTGTGGTTACAATGCGTGATCCCCACGGCTGCATTAATCACCACTGCACCCGCTAAACTCTGCTCTGGTTCTGGGAGCAGTTTCCCTGGAAAATGGCTCATGTTTCTAGGATTGCCAAGTCTTTACTTTTTAGTTTCTTCTCTCTATCTCTCTCTCCCCCCCGCCTTTTTTTTTTTCTTTAAATAAGCAATAAACTCATCCAAGTCCTGATGTTTGCTCACAGCCCCCAGACCTTCCCACCTTCCATGATGCCCTTCTCCCCAAGGGGCTTTCAGTCTGTCCCACTCTAAAAATAATTCTAGAGAACTTACAGAGGAGTTGTACTCCATCTGTCTCTAAAAATGGGGTTTGTGCTCATATTATTTGTCAGTGACACTCCATCGCCACAATTACCACTGCTATTTTATCTCTCTCTGCCTGTAATGCTGAGAGAGCAGCAAACAGTGCTGGTTTTTAAGCTGAATAAGTCACTTAAATACATTTATACCCCCAGATCACAACATAAAGCATAAATCTAACCATCTATCATGCACTCACTTGATACGAATACTCACCATGATATCAGGCAAAGCAATCACAAGAGAAGCGCAGGATGATTTGAGCTGCAGCTGCCTGCAAGTATTTGACAAGGGTATTAGATGAAAAAAATTCAAAAAAGAGATGAAGTATCTCACCTAGATGTGGCTTTTGCTGTGCTGATTCCAGAGGGAAAGCAGGGACTTGAAAAACTTCTTGGTAGATTTGCAGTTGTGCTTGTAATATTCTAATCCAGCAAGGAATTGCCCAAGGCTCGGCATTGAAACTGGGTTCTTTTCATGACAAATCAAAGAGGAAAAATGCCCGGAGCCAGGATGCTTGGTATGGGGGACCTGGCTCAGGTTGTGCCTGCAAAGCATCTCCCAGCTGCCCTCCCCAGCTTCCCTCCACTGTGCATCAGGGCTGGGAGGGCCTGTCCTCATCACCCACCGCTGGGCCAGAGGATGGGAGATAATCGGGATGATGATTGGATCCTGCACACCTGAAACACTTCTCTGAGGGGCTCTGCCATAGGGAAGAAATCACCTTGTGCTTCCAGCTGCCAGTCCAAGCTGTGATGCAGTGTCTGAGTAGGGTTGTTTTGATGTGGTTGGTGTTGGCCCCTCTCCTTGTAGTCTTCATCTGGAACGTGCCAGAGAAAGGTGAAATACTGTTACAGACATCCCCATATCTGATCCTAGGCAAGAGCCTTTCTCCCAGCAGGCAATCAACACATCTTTATTCCAAATTCCCTTCTCCCTCAGCTTGAGTCCAACACAAGAACAAGGAAGATGTGAGCCATGGTGTGAAAGCCTTGTGTGGTAACACATTTTTGCCTTTCTCTTCCTTGCAGGTGCTCAGAGAGGAAAGGGATGAAGGTACCACACAGTCAAGTTGGAGACAACACTTCAGCCTCTCATCCACCCTGAGGATCTCTGCTCCCAAAGCTCACCTGTTCCCTGAGCAACATTCTGCCTGCATCACATCACTACATGGACTGTGCTTTAAATGCAGGCATTTCCTAGTGGAAACATTGTTCAGCAATCCCAGTCTTACTGTTTTTCCAAAACTCAAGCAAAAGCCACCAAAGAGTTGATTTTTCCCCCTAGGATTGCTGATTGCTGACTGTCCCATCAGGCATCTGCCAAAGGCACTTTCCCAAGGCTGCCCTGGACTATCCCAGCCCTAGGGGAAGACTTTCCCCACACTCCACTTCATGGTAGGTTTAGGTAAACCCCACTGGCTTCTCAGGAAACCTGGCCTGTCCTGGTGAGCTGGGGAGGAGGGCAGGAGAGGGGCACTCTGCAAAGTGGGACAGCAGCCCTGCCCAGTTCACCTGGGGGGATTTGTCCATGCAGGCACCAGGCTGGGGGCAGAGGTGACAGGAGGGAATTGGGCAGGTTACTGTGTCACCAGAGCAGGAGAAAGCTGTTTTATCTGATATCAGGAGGCAGGATTGTATCACGGACCCCAGTGCTCCTGTGTGCTGTGCTCAGATGAATTTTGGCTGAGTATATGACATGAAAAGTCTCAAGTTCCCATCCTCAACTCCAGAAAAAAAAAAGAAAGAAAAAAATCTCAGTGACCTGAGGCACCAAAGGCAGCACATGGCCACTGCATCATGCTTTGCTCCTCTAAAATTCATCTTCAGCCCAGGCAGGGCAGATGCCTGGATAAAGGCAGAGGCCAGTCCTGGAGTACAGCAGCAAATGCCATCACTCTTCCCCCAGGCAGACCCCAGGCTGTTTGGATGCATCAGCTCACGGACTAGAGGCAGCCAGGGGCAAAGCAGGTGCAGCCCAGGGACACAGGATGGAGCTGGGGAAACCAGAACTGGCAGCACATGGAACAAAAGAAAGTGAAGAAAGCAAGGTCCCAGCTGCAAATCTTGATCAAAGCCCAGCAGAAACCTGCAGGCTGCCAGTGAAGGGAACAGGCAGGGGAGAGGCAACGGGGGGCAGAGGGCTCTGGATTTGGCTGCCAGCTTGCACTAAAGCAGATAGGAAAGAAAAAAATCTGTTATCCCTCAGCCTGAAGTAAATTACGAGACACATCCCTCAAGAGCACAAGGTGAAGCTCTTGATCAGACAAGCGATGCTGGCGTGTAATTCCCCTTGATATCAGCTGATTTGAATTTTAGTGCTTATGAAGGGTGCATGACTGACAGCTCTGGAAGCTGCAGGCATCTGTTCCCGTGCAGAAGGAGCAGAGCACACAGCCCTGGGCACGAGCATCCCCGTGCCAGCTCTGCTGCTGGCTGGAGCTGCAGGGAAAGGCGGCACATTTGGGGAAGGAGGACAGAGCTCATCCTTTGCTCCATCCAGCCTTTGCCAGAGCTGGGCACATGGGGGCCTCTTGGTGCCATGTGGAGACAGCCACTTACCCTATATTATGCAAAAAAATCAAGTTAGCCACCAAAAGGATAAGTTCTCCCAGGATTATGAATCCCATTATTCTGACACCTGTCCACACCATGAGAGGTGGGTGGGAGCTGCAGAAGTAGAGGGAGAGTGTATTCCAACACCAGACCAGTACCAAAGTAGTCTTTTGGACACTCATTCTCCCTTCACACCTCCCCACAGCAGGATCAACCATGGGGTCTACCAACAGCAAAACCCACCAGAAACACCACCACCACCAGAGCCCCCACAGTCTTGTAAGACAGAAACACCTCACTGCTGAGGACGATCCTCAGTGTATCCATCCAGAGTATCAGGCTGCTTATCCTGAGTTGCTGACCATGGGACAGCTATTCATGGAATCACAGAGTTTGCTGAGTTGGAAGGGACCCATCAGGATCATCGACTCCAGCTCCTGGCCCTGCACAGGACACCTCAAGAGTCCCACCCTGTGCCTTGAGAGCATTGTCCAAACACTTCTCAAACCCTGTCAGGCTTGGTGCTGTGACCACTGCCCTGTGGAGCCTGTACTAGTGCCCAACCACCCTCTGGGGAAGAACCTTTTTCCCGATATCCAACCTAAATATTCCCCAGCTCAGCTTCAGGCCATTCCCTTGGGTCCTGTCACTGGTCATGTGAGTAAAAAGATCAGTGTCTGCCCCTCCTCTTCCCTTCATAAGGAAGTTGTAACTGCAATGAGGTCTCCCCTCAGTCTCCTCTCCTCCAGGCTGAACAGACCAAATCACCTCAGCTGCTCTTTATACAGCTTCCCCTCCAGACCCTTCACCATCCTCATGGCCTCCTTTGGATGGTCTCTAGTAGTTTAATGTCTTTTTTATATTGTGGCACCCAAAACTACCCCCAGCACTCGAGGTGAGGCTGCCCCATTGCAGCAGAGCAGAACAATCCCCTCCCTTGCCCGGCTGGTGATGCTGTGTCTGACACCCCCAGGACAGGGTTGGCCCTCCTGGCTGCCACAGCACTGCTGACTCATGTTCAACTTTCCATCCACCAGGACCCCGAGGTCCCTTTCCACAGCACTGCTCCCCAAATTTTCATTCCCCAATCTATACACACAACCCCATCCCAGGTGCAGAGTCTGGTACTTGCCCTTGTTAAAAATCTTACAGTTGGTGGTTGCTCATCTCTCTAATTTGTCAGGGTCTCTCTGGCCTAGGAATGGTTTGCATGCCATCAACATTCAATATCAACAGTGAAATTCAAAAAACAAATAGAATAAAATGAGACTTGGATTCACTAAGCCCACACCATTTTAAAAGCAAAGTAGAAATTGCATCTGTTTAGATGCAAATGGAATACGTTAAACCCTCGCTCATGTACCCAGGCAGAAATCTGTTGAGTTCTGTAACCAAAGTTCACTTAATTGCTCGCTTCTTCCAGTTAATGCACGTCACTCCTCTTCTGTGCTGCATACCAATTGAAACAGCTTTTCTGCAACAAGGACAACAGAATCCACTCTAAAACCAAGCCACAACAGAGTTGTTGTAAGGAATTTTGAAGGTAACTTTGGCAAGAGAAGCTGACTAGCAAAGCTGCTGCAAATTCAGGACTGCTGCAAGCATCAGGAGTTAGCAAATAGCTCACCACTGAGCAAATAAATCAATGCAGGGCTGTTAAAGAAGGCTGGTCTAAGACATTTCAGGTCTGCTTGTCTTTTTCCTCTACAGCACCTGAATCAGCAAGGGACTTGGCAATTTCTGAAGACTTGTGTACACTCAGTTAAAATAAAACTCCAGTGATGAGTTTTCCTAACTGGCCAAGAGGGAATACCTCTGAACAATAGTACAGAAATTGCAGGGGAGGAGGTAGCTCCACTGGGGGCTCAGAAGCAAGAATATTTATTACTGAGGCAACTCCCAGAGTTTGCTCTGTCATTCAGCCACACCACAAGGCTCTGAACATCCTTCATCAAAGGGGGCTGCAGAGACGCACAGCTTTTACAGAGCAAAACTAAGCCCTGCTGAGGATTTTACCAAATTTGTGAGTTACCACCCTTGGGGTAACACCCCTCATGTGTTTGCTCAGAGCCTGCCCTCACTGCAAAGTAAAGCAGGCTTACTTAAACTGCTTCTTTGGGCACCTTTTCATCTGAAGTGACAAAGATGGTTTAAGCAAACACATTTTAGTCTGCAATTGGGGCCAGCTAAGTACCTGTGGTCAGTTCCTGCAACTCAGCTGCCACAGAATAGCTTTCGGCATGATCACATGAATGTCAAAGCAATCCTAGAAAACTGTGCTTTCTGCCAGAAGCTGGCCACAGCATTCTAATTTTTTTATTTATTTATTTATTTTTTCAACAAAACATGCATCTTTCCTCCAGATATACTCTGTTCTTAGGATAAAATTTCAGGGTGTTCATGGGGAGGGGAGACAGGAGGTCACATTGATTGGTTTCTTTATATTTTTTGTAGGAAAGAATGGCTAATCAGCTACATCCCAGGGCTGATGCCAAATATACCACTCCCTTAGTACTTTTCTTTTATCATCCTATGGCTCTCAATAAGTCTGAGCTATCACTGCGTTTTGCCACTACACAAACATGCCTTGTTTCCACAGGAACACTTGGAAAATTAAGAGCGATCAACAAAAGTTGCAAATACATACTTCACTTGAAGTGCATTCAAACCCCATGTAGAGATTCTCATTTCAGATTAAAATGCCTTTAAATTACTGCTTAGTCTTCTGCCAAGAAAGAGCCCTGAGAGATGGCTCTTGCTGTGAAGAACTGTGAAGTTTAAATCAGTTTAGACTGGCTGAAAGCATTGTTTTTATATCCACTTCACACCTAGGCATATTAAAGTGCCCACCATCAGAAAGGGAGGCTCCTGGCCACCTTGGAATGAAACTCAGATCTGTCGAGATCCGTCTTGCAGATATAACATCCTTCAAAACAACTTTGCACCTTTTTGCTTTTTCTTTCTGGGTCTTGGGTAAGCTGAAGAGCTCAACAACAGAAAAAACCAAACACAACCCAAAACCAAACAAAAAAAACCCAAACAACAAAAACTCCACAAAACAAAAACAACAGAAGAAAAACAAAAGCACCACCAAGAATAGTAAAAATTCCAGCTTGTCTAAGTGACTCTATACACCTGTGATGAGATTTATGGGTTTATAAACCCACTGAGGTCAGGAGAGGGACTAAAAGGTTCAGTAAACCTTCACAGCTGCTCCAATTCAGGGAGAAAGCGAGCTGGAGGGTAAGACTCAGCAGAGGGGCAGGCAGCTGCTTTGACCTCAGCCACATGCAGCACGTCCTACAGGTCCTGCCCTGCTCCCTCACACCCCCAGGTGCTACAGGCACAGTTTCACCTCCCCTTTGGAAAACAGGGCTCTCAAACAAGCCCAGGAGATGAGATCCCCCCATCTTTCTGTATGCTAAACAGCATAAATAACTGATCTGTGTGGGGCTGCTTACAAAGCACCCAAGTAGAGAAGGGAAAGAGCATCAAAATCAAGTGTCTGCTTTTAGAAACGCACTAAACACACTAAAAATACACTCTGCTAGAGGAGATGGCACAACAGCTAAACCACCTGCTAGGAAAATAATACTCAATTGCTAAAGTGCCTAAATACAGATATACATGATTTAGAGACTCTAATTTGCGTAAAGATAGTTGGGATGGGCCAATTTTCAGGAAGAGTCATTAACACTTCAGAGATGGCAGGCACTGGTTTTGCTGCCCAACTTCTCTTTTTGACTCCCCTGCTGCCTCTGTCCTCTGTTAACCTCACATGGGCGACAGGGAATAAGGCAAGGGGATCTCCCTCTCTGCTCTATCTTGCAACTTTTTTAGGACACAACAGTGTCACACTAAACAAGAATACAACACAGCAGCCTGAGACCTGGCACCATGGACTCACACTGTTACTGACAACCCACCTGCAGGCAATGCTCTGGGCCATGCTGCTGGACACCCCTGGAGCAGGTCCTTGTCTGAAGGCTCTGGGAGAAGAACCTTTCACCTTGTTCACCTGAGCTTTCTACACCCACAGATCCCTTTTCTGGCGGTGTAATCCATCCTTCTTCATCCTGTGGGCAGCTTGGTCTTGGACAGTGGAGACAGCACTAAAGTTGTTCCTGTCAGGGCACAGCAGGCACCAGTGGCTCCCTAAAGGACAGGAAAGCACAAGGAGCTCAGCTGCAGGGCTGAGCTTGTTAAATGGTGCCCAGAGAGAGCTGGGCAGGGCCCTCAAGAGCCATCAGTGCCCCAAGGCTCAGCACCTGCTGCTCCCCTCCCAGCAAAGCCTCTGCTTTGTGCTGCTGGTAAAAGTCTGAGCGTGCCATGTTCTCAGCCCTTCTCTCTGCCTCCCCAGCCTGTCCTGGGGTTTGTAGATCTCAGCACAACAGGGCCTGAGCTGTGTCCTGGTTTTCACTGCTGTTGACTCAAAGGGTTCCCAGATTTACAGCAGCAGGACATGTTACTGGGTGTGTAGCATGTGTTCCTGCTGCTCCAGATTCACAAAGCAAGGGTAAATTAAGGCCTGGATTCTTGTGCTCTGTCCTTCACAGCTGACAGGTGATCCCAGAAGCGTTGTGGTCCCACATCTGAACTTGATAGTTCAGTGTACAGTGTCTTTTTTCTGTCCTGCTCATGCAATTCACTGAACAGACCTGCCAAACAAGATCAGACAGAGCTTAAGTTTGATGTGAAATTACTTAAAATACTATCTACATACTGCAAGAGCGCTGAAAGTGAACAATATTAAACACTTTGCTCACTAAAAAAGGCCCCAGGATAGATTTACTGTGCAAGCTCCAATCCAAAGCAATTAAAGTGAAGAAAGATTTCCTCTAACTTAAGTGCCATGGATCATAGCCCTTCACCTCGATCTTTTCACGTATCTGTACAGGAACAAGAAGTTAAAGATATACTTGCTACATCTTGCACAGACTGGAATTCAATTAACGTTTTTCTGCAACAAAACTTGGAGAAGCACTTCAGAGCTGTTGCTCACAATGCAGAAGCGACTGAACAAATGATATTCTCATTAGCGCTCTGCCTTTCCCTGCTGCGCAAGCCAAATCCTTGAACACTAAAAGCACCTCAGCATCAGCTGGGTTCACAGACATCCAGAGCAATTTTTCAAGCTCCCTGACTTTTATAGACCAGGGGGGAAGGGATTTGGTGTGCTTTAATCCGTTCTATTATATGAACTCAGAAATGGTTTTCACTCTCTAGCACTATAAATTAAGCTGGCTGCAGTTATTCTATTCCTGATTATGCTGAAAGTTACTGGCAATAATTTGATGAGTATATTTTCCTGTCTTTTTTTTCCTTCTTTTCCAATTTAACCTGTGAATTTAGTTTCCCTGGTAGTAAGTAAATAAGCCAATAAAACTGAAGATAGTAGCCAACACATTCACATCTTGATGCCTGAAATTGTGGATGAACAAGTAAAAGCTTCTGTACTTCGTAGGTGAAATTTACTGTATTCAATTCCCAGCTCTTTAGTCTGGAAGAGCATGTTGTACAAGAAAATCACATTACTTTGCAGGCCCCTACATTTTTATTTTTTTTTAATCTAGAAGACTAGCCACCTTTTCAGTGTAAGTGAATTTACCTTTGCAAGTCTTTAGACAAATACTATCCCAACCATTTAAAAGACTGAGAAAAACTTAGGTCAAGAACCATTTACAGAAAAGCTTCTTACTCATGCAGTACAAGCTATTATTAAATACAACTAAAGACAGAAAAGAATCTGTTTTACTACTGTACTCATAAAAACACATGAAAGTAGGGAACAAATTCCATCTGCTTGGCTTCCCCTCCTTTCTTCTGACCATTGAAATGATTTGCCTCCTAAACCCTGATAACAGAGGGAAAGTGAGGCCACACTGGTGAGGCCACACCTCAAGTGCTGTGTCCAGTTCTGGGTCCTTCACCCCAAGAAAGACATTGAGGGGCTGGAGTGTGTTCAGAGAAGGGTAACAGAGCTGGGGAAGGGTCTAGAGAGTCCTATAAAGAGTTGCTGAAGGAGCTGGGGGGCTCAGCCTGGAGAAAAGAAGGCTCAGGAGTGACCTTACCATTCTACAACTACCTTAAGGGTGTTGTACCTGAAAGAAGCTGGGGCTTGGCCTCTTCTCCCAGCTAACAAGTGACAGGACAAGAGCACATAGCCTCAAGCTGGGCCATGGGAGGCTCAGCTTGGACACCAGGAAGAATTTCTTCACTGAAAGGGTGGTTAAGCATTGGAACAAGCTGCCCAGGGAGGTGGTGGAGTCACCATCTGTTCTAGAAACAACTGGACGTGGCACTCAGTGCTCTGGTTTAGCTGACATGCTGGTGTTCAGCCAAAGGTGGGACTGGATGATCTTGGAGGTGTTTTCCAACCTGAATGATCCTGTGGGAGATGTACACAGACTGGGATGACCTCTGGATAAGTTAGGGGCACACTGCACAGTGTAGAGTGTAATACATCAGTTGTTCTCTACAGAATGATGGTGTTCTTGGAGTCTAACTGTGCCTCTAGTTCATGTGAATTAATAAACATGTCTTTGATGATTTATTTCAATACAAATTACTTGCCAGTGTATGCACAGCAGAATCCAGCTCCAGGCTGGATACTCGGGACCTTAGCAAATACCAACTTTTAAAAGCTTCGGTAAAACCTACTTGGGATTCCATCAGACTCAAGTGCCCATGTCAGTTATTGTCAATTATTCTATCTGTAAGGATGTGTCAGATACAAAAAAGACACAATTCCGACAGCATGACTGCCCTAAAATGATAACTTTAGCATAATGCACTTGACAGTGAAAAAGCAGTAATAGCTATTTTGGGGACAAAAGAAAAATACAATGGATATGATGACTAAGTGTTCTGGTCCCCAATGTAAAAGCAAAGTAGATCCCTGTCGTATTTAACTTGATTCCTTTGAATTAAACACTTCCATTAAAGTTTCCCACAGTAGCTTTAATATTTAATTATGTATTCCACCAAAGAAAAGAACAAAATCCTTGTGAACGGTTTTTTGGGGGTTTTTTTTCTGGATGTGAAATATTTATCAGCATATCTCTTTGGACAAGTATTTTTATCCCCCAGGCAGGGAAAAACATTTCCACGTTCAAATCAGTTTCAAAACATTTTATTTTACAGCTTGAAAGTTTTCTATACTTCAGCACCTCATGCCGTGACTTTGTTATTTCACTTGTTAATGAATGGTAATTAAATCTCTTTTGGCTGAAAAGGTTGGAGGGCTCCTGCTGTATTACAAAAACAATTTCTGAAAGTTACAAAAATGCCCAAGTGTCTAGAAATTAAAGCATAAAGTTTGCCATGTTTTGAGTCCAAGTTTTAATCGCTGGGAAGGATTTGTGTGGGAGAACAGCACGTCCCACTGAGTGTGCACAGTCCCCCCAATGGAACAGATGCAATTATGTCACTTTGTATCTACCAGAGTAAACACAATCGTGCTCTTAATAATGTACATTGTGGCCACAAACTTCCTTGATCTAACTAACAACTGCAGCAAACACTGCATAAACCCTATTATACACTACCTACACAGAGAACTGCTACATATGTACATCTAAGCAAAGACTTGTTAATTTTGCATTTGCTCAGCAGGGCTTGAAACATCAGCCTATTAATTTTTCTTCTTTTCTGTATTCTCATTTCTTTCAGGTGCTTTGAGTCAGAAGATAAATGGAGTGAGTGCTTACAACTGAGGTAGATAAAAGAAATAACTACATATTAAGGCATTTTGTGGTGTTACAGTGCTAAATAGAGACACACCATTGAAGAAGAAATATCTCCACTATCCATTTACATCCATGCAGGCTTCTGCTGGCATCAAATGGGCAGATCTGGTACACAGTTTGTAAAAAGAACTATGTTAATTCCAATATAAAATGTACAAAATATAAATGCAAAATAAAATGTAATTCCAGTGTAAAAATGTGTTTTATTATATACAATATACAAAATTTTCCTGAAGGTGATACAGTGATTTCAGTAGATTCTGAATCTCTTTTAAAATTACAGTTTCTCAAACAAGAAACTGGGAACAGGAATGCAAGTAGATGAGTGCATTCCTAGACTGCAATTTTGGGAATGGATCTGCTCAAAGGAAAGCCCCCAATGTTGAAGTGAGGTACATCAGTCTTGAGGGGTGGTAATTTCATCCTCATATCGATGCTGGATCGCTCCTTCTCCCTTTGAATAGAAACAAAGAAACAGAAAATTTCATATTTCATTCTTCAGCCCAGAGATGTTTACAAACTAAAGAAATCTGTGTCCTCCAGAGTTTCTTTGATGCAACCACGTATCAAGAGATCATTTTAAAAGTGTTGATTAAAGCCTGTTAGGCTAAGCCTCCAAGACTAGGTGTCTGTTTGGATCTAATTACAAGACTACTGATGGGGTTTGGAATTATTAAAATTAGAAATAAATGAGCTTTCTTTGTGCTACTCCCCAAAATGGTCAGAGCACCTCATTAGAGCAAGTATGTACATGAGCTCCGTGACTTCAGATTTCTAATCACCATCCTGTTCTAGCTGGAATATGCCTGTTTTCAAACAAACACCAACATTCATCAAAGGCACAATGGGGAGAGTTTTTTTCCTTTGTAGAATTTTAATGAATATATAGTGCTATCTGTCTTCACATTTTAACAAAGTTCCAGTGATAATGGCCCTGCCTGTGACATTTGCAGAAAACTAACAGTGTGCTGTAGCTGCACTGACAGCCCCAGGGAGTTGCTCCATCTGAGAATCCAGGAGGTCTTGAATTGGATGGCCCTAAGAGGAGGGAATGAGGGTTAGCTGGTCCCACTCTTACCAGGCTGGGGACAGCACAGCACTACAAAGATGAAGGACAATATTCCAAACTCACTGTGATATATCTGGAGGCTTCAGAGAGAGGTCCTGAGATACTTCAGGTTAACCAAGTGAAGCTTTATGAAGTTCTAGTTTATCATAACAGCAGAAATCTCAAGGCTTTGCAAAGAAGGTCAGTGCCATTATTTTATTTCACAGTCGCTGAGATTGAGACACAAATGTGAGTGCAACCATACTTTTACAAAATCTAGCCTTGTCACATGAGTATCTTTGCTCAGTTCCCAGTAAGGGAAAAGTAAACACTTCCTGGAATTATTACTTTTCTATTTGCCCCTAGATAACTGTCAGGATAGGAGGATGTCTGGGGAAACCATGTAGGATGTCTAGTTATGCATCTTTTTTCAAATTTGACCCATACAGAGGTAGAAGAATAGCCAAAAGATGGCACAAATGAACTTAATAATGAAAACCATTTATAACTGGTTTTAATTGTATCAGTGTAGCACTAATGGATATGCCAGCTGACAGCACTAAAAACTAACATTCTGTATTTAGATGGCTCATCCCATCTCACTACTTGGCTTCCAAGTTTGGGGAGAGAAAATGATCCAGAATCCATGCTCATTCTTTCCTCATGCTCCCATGGAGACAACCAACAGATGTGCTCATCAGTATGGAAAATCTATGCAACTGAATACTATAATATATTATGCAGAATTAATGTGCAACCAGCCACGTGCAAAAGCTCCCAGTTACTACTGACATCCCTCGGTGCAGTTATTTATATATATAGAACTGCTGGATTAGGTCTCTGGTGTGGATTTAAGCTTCATATTTTCTCACAAATCCTTATCAAGATCAAAATGGGAGCCGGGTGCTAGAAGCAACTAGGAAAATAGTGATGCAGAAAGGGTTCAAGAAGCTGAAGTTAAAAATAGGAAGATACAGAAAAAGAATGGCTACAACTGGGAAAGGCAACATTCAGAATCAGAGAGCTGAAAAAGAGGATTTCAAATTCTCAACCAAAATCTTAAACACTAAATTTTCATTTTGAACACAAAATAAAGCTAAATTTCCATTGTCACTCATATTTCTTCAGCATCACACACTAAGCTGCATTTATTCAGTACCAAGATGTTAAATCACAACTCAAAGCTATCTTGTGCAAATCAATAAAAGCTTTAGATGATAACTTTGTGTAAGGTTATCTGACAGTATTAATTCTCTTTCATACCAGGGTAGTCAATAATGTTGTTAATGCTGTTGTCCTGACAGGATCCTCTTTTTATTAGCAAAACCAGCTACATTTATTTCAGACATGATGTTAACATTAGCCAGCAAGATAGAGATCAAGTCAGTGGTTCTCTGTCACTGGGATTTAGAGAAATCTGAGCTGGTACAAATCAAACAGCCCTGGCTCTTTGGCCAGCATCCACCTAGCAGGCACTGCCTGTCCAGCACTGCCTGAGGCAGGAATGGTGTGGATGGCAGGGAAGAGGACTCCTTGGGGAAGAACCCGGCTGCACAACAGGTTCTCTTTATTGCACACAGCCAGCGATGTGCCTTGCAAATTGGCAGGTTGGAGAAGGAGGGCTGCACAAGGTTGTTTCCTTTGCCAACACAAAGCACAGCCTAGAGACTACAGAAGTTGCAGTTATCCAGGACTGATAATGCCCAGTTAGGCCTCTGTCCTTCAAAGGAGGATGCAGTCCAACAGGCTTGACCGGGGTACAAAGCAAAGAGGGGCAGAGGACAGCAAAGCCCAGCACCACCTCTCGGCTGCCACAGGACAAGAGAAGTGCAAGCCAGGGCTGGCAGCACACTGCTGGTGCCTTGTGAGGCTGTGGTGAGGGCAATGAGATGATGCCACCCTGCAGAAGCACCACTAACAGTATCTGAATGTACTTCCAAAACACAGATGTCACAAAGACACCAATGCTCATCAGACTACAGCCATGCTTGCCCAAAAGAACAACTTGAGAAGCTGCCCCAGGGGCAGATATCTATCCTAAACCAATCATCGGTGTATCCAGCACTAAATTACTTGCAATATGAAATTCCTTTCACTGTACAACATGCCCCAGTTCAGCCACTATCGACTCACACAGTATTTTTTGTTTTACTTTAAAGCAATTATGTCCTTAACAAGTGGAGCTTTTATGACAGGAATTAATTCTAGGTGAGATACAATAACAAAATGTGGGTGAATTTCTCTTCATCTGATGAACAGAAAGACATGATGCCAGACTCCAAAATGGAAACATCAAATCTACTGTGAAGGAGACATTTAGCTTCTGGAAATGGATTATCAGGCATTATGGTAGCCTCACACATTGATCCTAAAGCTCCAGAAAGGCCATTAGTACTGCACAATTGTTGCTAATTCCAAACATTAAGGTAACATTATGCAATTTGCAGATGGACAAAAGTCACTGTTTATCACTGATTATTTTGCTAATTTAGTCATCAAATCGTTTGCTGTCTGAAATGGGATTAAGGAAGAAATGATAGAGGCAACTTTGAATTATATTCAGCAACTGTAGAGAACTGTTGGCTTTAGTGTGTGAGGAAGGCACAGGCTGAGGATGGAAATGAGTGGGAAGACAAAAGGCTTTCTGTGTATATAGAAAATCTTGGTAACAGATCACATCATCTAACTGCAGAAATCTAAGAAATTTCTCTTTAAAAGTGAAGTCCACCCTCAGCACCCTCAGCAAGTCTTCAGGTGACAACAAGCTGAATGGGGCAGTTCACTCACCTGAAGGACAGGATGCCATCCACAGGGACCTGCAAAAGCTCAAGAACTGGGCCCATGGGAATCTCATGAGGTTCCACAAGACCAAGTGCTGGGTGCTGCATCTGAGTCAGGGCAATCCCTGGCATCAATCCAGGCTGGGGGATGAACAGATGGAGAGCAGCCCTGCCCAGAAGCACTTGGGGGTGCTGGTGGGTGACAGGCTGGACATGAGCCAGCCACGTGCACTCACAGCCCAGAAATCCTACTGCAACAGGACAAGGGATAAGGGTTTTTAACTGAAGGAGGGTAGATTTAGACTAGATATAAGAAGGAAATTTTCTGTTATGAGGGTGGTAAAATGCTGGCCCAAGTTGCCCAGAGAGGTGGTAGATGTCCCACCCCTGGGTACATTCAAGGGTTGGATGGGGCTCTGAACAACCTCATCTGGTTGAAGATGTCCCTGCTCATTACAGGGGAGCTGGACTAGATGGCCTTTAAAGGTCCCTTCCAACCCAAACTGTTCTATAATTTTATGCTTTGATGTCAGAGACCAGACACTAATCTCTGTTCTCTGGGCACCATCTCATGGGTATGAATAATTTAACTGGACTGCAGAACATGTTCAGCAACATCTCTGATGGATGTTCTTGTCCTGGCCATAGATCATGGCAAATCCAGACCAGACTGAAGTAACATGAAGGATAACATTCAGGAAAATTAGGCAACAAAACTGTATCACCTCAGTCAAATTTGGCCACATTCTAATCGAAAGGGTCTAAAACAAAAATCTAGCTTATTCAGAAAGTTGTGTAGACAAAACTGGTGTTTTCTCATACTTCTTCTGTTGCTCCTTGCGTTTCTGAGCCAGATATTTCTTTTTCATTTCCAGAAGCTCATTGTTAAGTCTTTCAACTTCATGTTTGTATTCTTTGCTCTGTGTTTCACACATACTCAGTTCTGAGGACAAAGCCTAATAAACAAAACACAAATAGCAGAAACAGGAGATGATGCTTCACTTACACATGAGTACTTTTACAAGCACTTTTTCCTTTTATATTTGATGGTGTAAGACATGATCATTTTCTACCACAACTCTTTTTCCATCATGATGTTTCATTTGATCTCAGCTCTATTCACCTAAAAACAACCTACAAAATAAAGCTTATGCCATTTAACTATAATACAACATGTAAAATACGCTCCAAGCTTTATGGGAATTGCATTACTATATACATTAGCTCTTAATTTCTGGGACACAAAGTTGGGTAAAAATCCAAAATTAAGGTCTTAATAAATCAGGGAATTATTTGATAGTAATGGGGTTTATTCACAGGGATCCACTGCTAAGTGGAGTAATTCAATCCACATAGGCAAAGTAGTACCAGGCACTGTAAATATGAATACAAAACCACTGTCATGTGAATCAGTAAAATTTTTTAAAAGGAGGAGCATGCATAGTGCACGTCCTTTCTTTCAAAAGGATAATAGCTTGACCTGGCACCCCAAAATGGCAAGCACACCATCATGCTACAGGGTGCTGTGCCTGAAATACAAAGTAGCAATTGACTGCATTAAGGACAAATAAGGACCTTATGGAGAACTTCAAATCACATTCAGTTTAGCTAAACTTTGGCTTGTATTTTACATTTTCTACATTGTTTTTCTTCTCCACGGAAAGCTAAGATTTGCATAACAGCCTCTTTGTTTCCTAAGGGCCCATCTGCTCCTGCATTTTTTTCCTCATGGTTAGTATAGACGTGATTATGATGCAGTGAACAGGAGATGATGACTTCAGCAGAGAGAGGAGCTATAGAAGTAGATGAACTCCTGGGGAGACTGATCTCTCATGCAGGCAAGAATAAGAGAAGATCAGCTTATTCACAGAATATCATTGAATTCTATCACAGAATCGCTTTTCAATATTATGCTTTAAAAATTTCCTACAAGATTCTTGCAGGAGGAACTCCTCCCTTCTACTGACGAGGGGTTAGAACAGGTTCCTCCTGTCATCTCCACAAAATCTGCAAATCTAAATATACGTGTACATGTGGCAAGAGAAATAACAGTAACTTAAGACTGGATTCTCAATATATTCCCATTAGTTTGTTAAAAAGAAAGCAAAATGGCTTTGATTTGCTTCTTAAAGGTATTCACAGTCTAAGATAAAGGGAAGGATAATAAGCTGAATGAAAAGCTGGCAGTATCCCAGAAAGCCCGTGCAAAAAACATATTTATAGCATTGTGCTGCACGTTCATACTGTAATAAGACTTTTCCTCTATTTTAATGAAACAAATTAGCATAATGTGCAAAAAAAGTTTGTTTGCTGCTCTTTGTTGTCCCTTGAGGAGATGCAGTGTTAACCTTGTTTTCCTGGGCTAATATACAGGACAGGGGCACTGTCCATGGCAGATCTCCCCGCAGCCCCTCTGCCAGGCTGGCAGCCCCTCCCCAGGGACAGGGGGCACCTCTTACTTTGATCTGCTTCGTCTTCTCCCGGAGGATGTTCCGGTACTGCTGCAGCTGCTCCATGGCTTCGGGCCCAGGCTGCCGGGCCAACACGTGCCTCAGCTCCACATACAGCTTCTCCTTTTCCTGAGGAAAAGACAAGAGGAAGAGCTCTTATTAAACTCCTACGGCAGCAGCGCAGCCTGCAAGGAAATCAACCTCACTGAAAATTGCAACTCAGTCAGGAAAGTATTTGGAGAAACAAATCTGCCTGTGTGTCAGGCTTTCCTCACTAGCCATAAGGTATTTAAAGTTGTTGTGATAGCAATGGGAGAGCTCATTAAGAGAAACATCCAGCTACTTCAAACCACGAATTAAATGCTCTTAAACACCATCGCCAGTGAGCATGCTCTACCTCAGCAGTTACTGGAAGAGTATCCAGGGCTGGGAAATTAATCACTAGAAACTGTGCTTATTGCAATCTTTCTTCATATGAGTCACATTGCCTTACATTAAGGATCACAGTTTCACCCAACAGGATGTGAGCTGGCTATAGAAATGTCAGCAAAGGACAGTACAAAAGAGTAACTTCTTCCAAAGAAAATCCTGCAAAGCACATGTACACACACACACACACACAGAGATTTATATATATATAACCTTTCAGATTAACTGCAGGGGCTCTGGGAAAGGGAAAGAAATTATAAACAGCAACAATTATGACTAGCACAATTACCAAGCAGTTTTTCTTTGTCATGTGTCTCCTCTTCCTTTATGTTGGAACAGTAATAATTGTGGGAGTTGGATATTGCCATGCCTGAAAAGAAACCGCACCATGGACCCACTTACAGCTTTCTGTACTGAAATGCTGCTTTCAGCTGTCTTTTGAGAGTGTACTTGTTTTCAGTCTGAGGAATAAAGCTCTGAAAAAAGCCACCTTCATAGTTTTGTACATTACCATGGTTTTAGTATCTACCCTGAAAAGCTAAGATCATTAAATACTATTATTTAGTAAGATCACGTCCTTTTCTGATACATGAAAAACTGGAATTAAAAAGTAGACTAGCAGACAAAGGATATAACTGAGGAAGACAAAAATGTCAAGAAGGAGGTAGGATGGGTGATTATTTACACTGGATTTGACAAAACTCCTTTTAGCTGTCTTTTTTATAAGCTCTCTCTACAACTCTTACCACAGAATTCTTCTGTTGACGAGGGAAATGGTGCCATCACATCATCTAGAATTGCTATGTTTGGTCTTTCTCAGTGGTTGAGCCAGGAATTTCAGAAGTGGTTTGCTGTTTTGAAGATGTACAGTTTTAGGTGTCCAGTCTTCAAGAGCATAAGGAGTTTGGAGTTTTTAGACCTCATCATTTTCTGAAAACTATGCACTACAATGGTCACAAGTTGGGACCCCAAAATGGAATCACTTCAAGTCATGCATTACTTTTGCAAGCATTGTCCTTAAATTCTGCAGATTACTGAGGAAGAGCTCCTTATAAATGAAACTGTTCACAATATATCTCTGCAAAAATCAAAACTTCCTGGGGCTCAGACTGATGTTTGCATAGTGGCAAAAACTAAATTGATAATTCATTTTGAGCAGAGAGTTATTATGCCAGTACATAGTGGTATGTCCACTACCAGCTTTTCTTTCTGAAGAAGTAAGATTTTACTGCAAGGTTAAAACAACAGCGAAAGAAAAATCCACCTTGTCAAAATCTGGCCAGTCAGTATTAACACTTCAACCCTGAATGTATCATATATTTGTATTTTGGAATACTGTAATGGTAATTTGGATAAATATGGGGCAATTGATGGATTGAAGGTCTTAAGTGCAATTGTTTTCCAATTTTTTCTCTCCCTACCCTCTGTAACGGCCAACCAAGCTCTTCAAACATTGTGCAGTGGTGTGTATAATAACCTCATTTAGAGACAAAGCGTGCAATTCTAAGGAGAATCTATTTTATGCAACAGAGACTCGTTAGGTGTCCAATGTATATTGTATCCATAATCCAACAGAGGCAGAACCAGATGTCTTATAATGCATATCCTGTCCTTCCTTGCTGAGCCTGAGCACTGTCCATCTCTTTTACATCTAGTCAATTAATTTGTCACTGGGTTAGAAGCACCATATGTCAGCAAAATGTTAAAAGAAAATGCTGGATACTTCTTTCCTCCTCAGCAGAAGCTTGTATTCACAGGTTGGCATTTCTATAATACCTGAAATTTTACCCCAGGGTAAAAAAAAAAAAAAAAAAAAAAATCCCAAAACCAATTAATTTCAACTAATTTAAAACCAGCAACCACAAGAGTAAATCTACGTGAGTCACAAGGTGCATGTGCAGGTACTTCCATCTCTACACATAAGAAATCAGAAATGACCAAGAAAAAAATATCAGCACAAATTCATAAAGAAAAACTTTGTTTTCTACAATAGATTAAGTCAATCCATTATGACTGGGTTTCTTTGGCTTGTCCCAAACTGCCTCCCCTCACATTTCCCTCCATCCTCACACCAGGCTGCCATCACAGCACACATCTTGCTGCAGTTCTGAGGTTTTGAGATCAAGGAACTTAAGAGTCGCAAACACACTGCAAGGCACAACTCTTCTTCCTGAGGTGAAGGAAGATCCAGCAGATCTCTGTAAATCCATGCTGTTAAGCCTTCACTGGTAAGAGTAAAGTACCTGTGTTCAGGTCTAGGCCAGTAACAAAGCTTTTTATAGGATCCTTCCACAGCGAAATTCCCATGGAATTCAGCAGATGTTTGACTGTAGGACTGAGTCTGTAACATCAACAAGCTTCACTGGTTTATGACATAAACTAAGCCAAGATGATGGTGGAGAGATGATGGCACATTCATTTTGTGCATGTAGGGCACGCTGGGACACTCAGGGTGAGGATTACAGTTAAATTTCAGGCATTCCGAAGAGAATTTCAGCACCTCTGTGAATACCTGCTGTAAAAATTCTGCAAATAAAATTGCATATTATTTTTAGAACAACCCTTCCTGTCTTAGGTTTGTTTCCCAGGGGATCTCCCAGGAGCTCACAAATCTGTCTGTAGGCTCAGCCATGACAATAATTTTCTTCATCCCTAAATCTCTCACCCATTAATTTGGAGGGAGAAGGTGGGGAAGTAAGTGATGCTTTCCCCTAAATTTAAATAGGTGCTGTCTCAGCCATATTCTGTAGTTCTCCTGGCCTGCTTGCTCTACAGCAAACTGAGAAAAAAATATTTTCTTCTACAGAAGACTGGTCAGCATTTGGCAAATTTCAGTTGATTCTCCAGGATTAGGTGGTCACAAGTTGGCTCCACCTACAGCAAGAAGAATCACTTTTGCCAGCAAAATCCTACCTCAGCAGAAGCTATTGCTGCTGACCAGCACAGCCCGATTTGCTTTTCCCTGTGAGAAGGACCATCAGTACCACCAGACACATTCCCAAAGTGACAGCAAGGCATTCACAGCCTTGACAGGGAGTGGGAAGCATTCACCAGTCCCAGGCTGGGATAGAGCAATGCACCTGGTATTAGCTCTAAACATGTGACCCCATTTTGTGTCATCCTGTCCCTCACCATGACACCAGGAAATGGCACATCTTGTTAGTTAGCCCAGGGTTTTATTCTGAACCAGAGAAGATGGATAACCATACATTTAATGAAGATGTATTCACAGCACAAATAGGCCCTGTAATCCCAGCTTCCTCATTTTTATCAACTTGTCTTTCCAAATAGATAATTCAACAAACTTACCTAGCATAGCAGCACCCCAAGAGCCTTCTCCACCAGACCCACAAAAATCCCATTGTGCACCAAAAGCTTTCTATCACATGAATTACGAAAAAAACCCACAAAAAAATGCAAAAGCCTTTGCATCAGAGTAAATTTTATTTATGTCAGTTCCTCTCTCCAGCAACTGAGCTAAAGAAAATACCCAACGAAATAAAGATGTAGTGCAAAAGTGTGCAATGTAGTGTAGGGCAGCAGCCCCTAAAACATTCAACCTATAAGGACAAAAATCCTTATCTTAATTAGTAAGGTGGAGAAAGCAATATAGTAACCGTGCAAGCATCCTATAGTTCCTCATGGTTTTGGTGGGGATAACAAGTCACTCAACGTGCCACAGGGGGTTTCTTGTTTATTGGCACTATAACCAAAATGTCAGTGCTGTGCTGAACTCCAGAGGCATTTTGTTTATGATGCCATGCAGCAGCAGAGCATCCTTAGGGGCTGTGATTCCTCTTCATAAGTGTTAAACAGGACACGGAAATCTGGATTAAGTACATACACAGACATACACATCTAGTCATAGTCATTTTGGCTGTATAAGCCCTACATTTATTTGTTGTTGTGTATACATAGCAGTAGCTGTTGGCTCAGGACATCTATCTTTAAAAGTTTTATGAGGTAAAGAAAAAAAATTAGCATATGGTGACCTTCACAAATTTTATAATAACAGAAGAAAGTTGCCTCCAGCACTATGAGAAATGTGCAGTATAAACTTCCTCTATAAACACTTTCCAAAAGCTCCTGCTCTTTCTTGTCTATTCTACATCCATCAGCAAACACCCTTGCAGGGATGCAGTTCCCTAGAACAGCTCCTGTTTTCATCATCACCTAGACACTTCTTTAACTGTCCAATGGGAGGTTTTTAATTGGGTAAATTAATTATGTTTGAATCAGGACACCGAGACCCTTTCACAGTGTCGCAACACTAACACCACCCTAGATGCTTTGGGTTTTCCTGTAAAAACCACCAGCTTGAAGGAAAGGCTGGGATAATCCCATTTTTGGTGAAATCTGCACCACTCAAACCTGTCTTGTAACTTATTCCTTCAGTTGATAATAATGCTTCTCAAGAGCAAATCTGTTTCCTTTGGCACAGAACAAACTGCACCAAATTGACTGGCATTTTCAAAACAGCTTAATGAGAGAGGAAAAAAACACCTTGAAGCACCTTGTAAGGTCTTCACCCTCGACTGTTTTTTGCAACAACAAGAGCTGAATGCTGCAGTATCACCATCTTCAGGGAACAACAAAGTATGAACACTTCCACCTGAAGTGCAGTTGCAACTTATTTTTATTATTGTTGCTAGGAACTGTTACTATCGGATCTTTCCTAATAAGGGTGTAGGAAAACATTTTTTTTCCCAATGAATAAACAAAATAATTTATGTATATTCCTCTCCTTTCAACTTCTGAACTCTGAGACACAAGGTTAACAATCTATCCAAAGAAAATGGCATGGATGTGTCTTGCTGAAATAACAGCTGCAATTCCCTTTTTACTCTTGACATTAAACAAGAGTTTATAAAATCATTAATCAGAGTAGCTCATTTAATAGCTCATTTAATCGTAGTGTATCTACTTTACATTGCAGAAGATTATCAATTATTTATCTCCTGTTCTATATGTGTGAGCAGGAACACACACACATGCACACACAAAAGTGAGCTGTTCCTCGAAGGTGAGAATTACCCCTGACATGACATGGATTGATGTAAATATTCCAACTATTTTCACAGTGCCTGCAGCTTGACAGTTGGGTTGAAGAGAGCTCTAAACAAACCTTTGTTTCACGTTCTAGTAGCAGTTTGTCTTAAAGTGACCTGGAGGAGATTCAGAGGTTGATACAAATCTTATCAACAAGGTTCCTAAATATTCTAAGTGAATAAGTCTACGAAGCAAAGGATAGGGAAGTTTTTACTGTATAATAATGACTTCATACAGGGTTTCAAGCAAAAAAAAATTAACTCTCTTCTTCAGATCTAGACTATTTGACTTAAAACCTCTGTATTTTAATGTCAGAGTAACAGCATGTATTTCAGCTTATTAATAACCACTTAGACTTTAACAATTTTAGACGAATCAAAGGAGAATTATCACAGCTCTGTTGATAATGATTATCTGTTCCTGCAGGTGACAGCTTGGGATGAGGATTCCCAGTAGACCCAGCTTCTGTTCTTACTTCAGACTGATCTGACAGATGACCTCGAAGGGTCAGAAAGATTTCAGAGCTCCTGCTAGAAATACCTATTTTTAAGTTAGGCACCTACATCTCTTTAATCACCTGCTTGACTTAGATCTTCAGATTTCCCTGAAAGATGAGAGCACTTTGCTTCAAGTCCTTTGGTTTGCTACCTCTGAACAGCTGTCTCAAAGTCAAGCCACCATTTAAATCCACAATACCTGTCTAACAAGGCAGTAAAGCCTACATACATCTTTTTGACAGGACAGCAGAGTTCCCCTGCATATGTCAAGTACCTCAGGGAAGAAAGACTAGTCTCCTGTCACACTTTGGAACCTATTAAGAAATAACAGTACATCTGAGAAACACATACAGCAATTCTGAAATCATGAATGTTTTAATGCATGGCTTCCTTCAGACTCACTGTAATTAGAGCTGAGCCTCTGCTGTTCTTCAAGGAGTTCTGTTTCAGCTCCCCTCGCCTGTTTCTTAAAATTCAAAGAAACAGAAACAGGACTACAGGAAGGGGAAAGACAGTGAATCCTAATGTCCATGTAAAGACACCTGCTGTGCCCAAATGTGCCATCCCCTGTTTAAGATTACAGCTGTATCTACTCAGACAGGCATGGGAAGTCTTGAGCTCTGAGCCTCCAGGATGAGGAGCAATTGGCTGACTGACGCACCCTACTTGGCAGAGACTCTCCCTGCTGAGGTTCATGGCTCCTGTGCACTCTGCAGCACACATTAGTGTGTCTCAAGAGAAGAGTGGAGAAATGGGGTTCTTTCCACACCTGTTTGTGTCCTCCTGTGTCCAATTTTAAGCCAGCCTTCTAAAAAAACACAACCAGCCAGAGTGACTGCCTGCCTTCCTCTAACAGCTATAAAACATCCTTAGCTGCAGCATCTTTCTGCATGTGTTCCCTCAACAACAGCACCATTCACAGTAAGAATGAAAAGAAGAGAACTGGAATAGAACAAATCTAGTCTGTCCCTGTGGAATGACTTTTTTTGTGGCGTTTCACTGTTGTTGCAACTGTCATACAAGATAATAATCTATCACTGAATGGGATGCGGTAGATTGTCCACATCTTGCTGCTGAGGGAAGAGCAGAACTCCCCTTGTCTTAACACAAGAACACCTGCCAAAGGGTGAATACTAGAGATGTACATCTAGCACTGGGCCACCGTATAGAATATGGGCTTGTGAATGTATTGCTACACTGCTGCTGCACTCCTCCAGTATTTCAGCTTCTCTAGCAGCTTCTGGATGGCTGACAGTCAGTATCGGATTGCTACAGCACTGCAAAGTCTGTGCGCTGCAATGTATTCAGTCAGCACAGCGAGTCATTTATTTTCCCTTAACAAGATAACTGGTTGATTAATATACTTTACCCTGGGGTGCACAGCAGATTTATTTCCTTCTCAGATACATGCTGAACACGGGAATGAGGAGTAAACAAGTTTGTTTTCAGTTATTTGTTATTTACTGGAACAATTCCTGAACTTTTTATCCAAGCTTTATTCTAGCAAACTAATGTAGAAGCTAAGGGCAATTCTGACTAAGAATTTTAGGATTGTGTCATTTTACAAAATATTTTCAGTCTAATGATACAAGGTATCCATGCTCAGGATTCTGGGTTCAAACGAAACATAATGCATTTGAATAAAACACTTTGGTGATCTCTGTTTCTGTTTTGCTGATGCAGATTGCAGATGACAGTGCTGTATCTTAGGTTCTTATATGGCATCCTTGTTTCAGTATCTGAATGGTATTAAATCATTATTGTACACAAGCTGAAGAACTGCTTCCAGCCAGGGCAGTGGTCCTCTTCTCATTCTACAAGAATTCTGGACACAAAGAGTTATTACATGAATTGCTGAAGTTCACTAAAACTCCTTGAAGACACACAGGAATGAAATTCAGTCTCCCAGTCGCCCAGGACCACCGTGCTGATGGCCTGTGCTCCTTGCTCTTCAGAAATACCAGGCCTGGACTACAGCAGCAGGTTACAGGTGTGGGAGAAAACTCACAATAAGCCACAGTGTACTTGAAGACAACAACCTCTTCAGGTATGCTGAACTTTGTGGACTAGGAGTAAATATATTAGAATGTAGGACACAAAACTATGTTTGACATTCATCTGTGAAGGACAGTATTTGTGCAATTAAATCAGTCTTGCATCATGAGGAGGGATGACATCTGATGACCCACTAGAGTTCTCTTTCAGGCTCAAACTCAAGTAAATATATCAAATCTCTTAAAAAACTTGTAAAACAGATTAAGCGTTCATGTATATTTGCCACCTATAAACCCCAAGGGATTTTTACTTTGCCTGCAACTTCCTCAGCTTTGAAAATGATATCTGAATATTTCTGACCAAAACATCATTAGATGAGCTAAAAATGGTGCAGATCTCCAGAAGTTACTTTCTCAAATAAACTTGCACCTTGCTTCTGTCCAAAACCATTTATCATGGGAAATCTGTTTTGTTTACGAGGGCAGTGTAGTTCCACAAAGATTCAGTAAAAATTATCTCTTCCACTAAGAAAACTGCTCACCAAAAGTATTTTGTTTGATTTCAAACAGGTAGTCTGCTTTGCTTCCCATTTCTCAGTGCAAATATGGAAATATTTGCACTAATTTTATTGGAAAATTATTTGCTCACCCTAAAGAGCAGCCAATTATCTTCACCTGGTGACATTAAAGTGATCAGTATACTTCCTACCCATTTTTTTCAAAACCCTGTTTAAACAAACATACCCAAAAAAAAGGGCTATTTTTCTGGGAAGACTTTATTCTCTTCCACTTGAATTGCAACGTATGTGGGAGGAGGGAAAGAATCTAAATGTCAGTGTGTTTTTAAGAGCAGTTTATCGTGCTGTAAATTTCTATAGCATAGAACATCTTCTAATTCTAGATGGACTGAGATTAGAAGGGCTAAAATAAACTAATGTGCCAAGAAGTGTATTGGAAATATGCAGAAATAGAAATCAACTCCTTTCTGAGGAGAGCTAGGGCAAGAACTGAACATCCCTCAGATATCTATTAAATTATTAAAGCTTACACAAAACTTTCAGGTAGATATGTAGACTCTCAAAAGACCTTCACACAGATGACTCATACCTTTCATGTTTTTGAGATATGATTCCTTCCTACATCATCACAGGATTGCATATGAGCCCTGGTAAATTGCACCAAGATTTAACACAAATATCCAACAACTGGCTCAGTGTGTGGTTCTACCCTACTCACAGAACCGTACTGGCTACACAATCAATGTTTTTAAAATTAAATAATTAAATTAATTGGGAAAAAATTATCAGTGTCAGAACAAAGGACACTAGAGATATTCTAATTGCACGGAAAAATCATCATGCCAGGCATAGAATCACTGAAAGACATTAATCGTTCAATTTAAAACCAATACTAAAATACAAAACATCTCCACTTAGAGTCAAAGATAAAATCTTCACTCAAAGTCCTAATTTAGCAATGAACCTTTCAAACACAACAAAAGGAAAATAAAAAAATGGCACAAGAAGGAAAGAATCTAAAAGAGTAGTCCTGAAGGATGACTTGATGCATTAGGTACCTCCATATGGCACTTCATACTGCATTGGTGATTCCAGTTCAAATAAGTTTCAAGGTATTGATCTGAAATTATTTTGATAGCACCAATTCAGTAGACTGTTATGCATCATAATATTGAGCTGGTAATGAGGTATTTTTTTATCCATCACAAGTTAGAACTGGGCTGCAGCCAGAGTTCACGGGCACACGTTATTTTTTTCATTTGGAAAAAGAACAGAGCTTGTCTTTGGAGTCTAAATCAAGGCAATTCTTACAGTGTGCCTTTGACACATCAGCCTAATTCTGCACGACACTGGGGAAGTAAACTTTTTCTTTATGATTCATATCCAGCTGAAAGCCAAAAAGTAAATGTTAGGCCTGAGTCCTTACGGTATTTCTCATTTCTATATTTCAATACAAATCCCTTGAAATTCTGGTCACCAACATAGAACTGGAGTCGTAAGCTCACACACTCCACCTGGTACTGCAGTACTGTCTTACCTCTCTTGTTCCCTTAAGGTACATAGCAACGCTTAAGTTTTTATAAGGGCAGGAAAGCACTTTTCTGCCTTTTTCTTTCTCCCCCACCTTCAGGAACCATTTGATCAATTGGATCAATGCTCCCAAACCAGGTAGATCCCAGCCTGTCCGGCACTCCTGGAATTTCCCAGCTGTAACACCTTACACTTGTCCTTGTTGAACTTCACTCTTTAAAGCATTGTTGCTATTTCACTTCTCCTATCTCACAGTGGGCCAATACTTTCCTTCTGTTTCTGCTTGTTGTTTACATACCCAAAGAGCTCTTTCTTGTGGTTTTTGACAGCTCTGGCCAATTTCAGTTCCATTAGTGGTGCAATTCCTTTGTGCTGATGTGCCCATGCCAGCTACTGCCTATGCAATTAGATGCAATTTTACTGGCAAGAAAAGTCTTCTGCCATTCAAGAGCTGGTATAAGCTAAATCAGAAAAGTGACTTTTTTGCTGGTAGAAATGGGGCTTTTAAGCGTAGAGAAGGCCCAGAGCTCAATATACTCACCCCTTTAATTGAGGGCTGAGAGAACTGCTAGCTTGAGCTGCAAGATAGGGCATTAATCCAGTGCTTCCAGAGGAAGTCAAATCCTCCAGGAAACAGAGATAGAAAAGCGCCAAGTCCTACTACACTATAAAAAGCTAAAAAGAAAATTTCCTTTTTCATTTTTGGATGGAAAAATCCCTTCAAAAGGCTGACTTCATATATAAATGATAAAGTAGCAGTAAAGAAAGGATTGCATTTTGGCAGTGGATTTTGCAGTTCACCTGTAAGTTTCAGTGCATACAAAGCACTCTCCAAAACTACCTCTGCTGAAATCTCTCTAAAGACAAGATGACAGAGAAAAAATAATGGGCAGGTCAAAAGAGACTTTTAGGGATTCTACAGTCATTAGTTTCCTGAAGTGAATTGCAGTTATTTTTTACGAAAACAGACAATTCTGCCAAAAAATCCTCAGCTTGGACTCTCTACCCTACGCATAACATGCAAGTAGGTTATACTCTCAAATCCAAGTAGAATCTATACTGAGCACCAAAAATAAATAAATGCCAAATTTGAGAAGGTGAAATAAATCTCAGCCATTTTGAAGATGTGACGATAATGTCTAAGATAAAACTCGTCTGGGCCTTAAGAATACCAAAATAAATGTAGGAGATAGGAGAGCATTCTCTTATTTTTCCTAGTGGTTGTCTGATGACAGATTCTTTTACTCAGCATTTGAGCACACACTTCTCTTATGCGGAAGCTACTTGAGCACTGTGAGAGCAGTGAAGAACTTAGCAGAAGCATGCTTCATGAAACTCCCAAGCTAGGTAAAAAATGATTTTCAGAAGGACTAGGCTCCCATAAACTGGGCTGAAAAAAAAATTACACAAGATTAAAAAAAAATACTTTATTTAATAAATGGGGAAAAAATACATAACAAATACAGGGAAGCAAATCCTCAAGGTCCTTCATTTCTTAGGAGAAAACTTTGATTTCAATAGCTGCCAACCTGCATAAACCCACATGGTAACACACTGTTCTAAAGCAGATTTCTTTATGAAACTATAGTTCCAGCTCTGAGAAATAAAGATGGTTATGTATAAGTTCAGACACTATAGCAACGAGCACCTCAAATTGGATAGAACAGCTCTACAACCAAGTTAGCAGAAATAAAATAAAACATCTGCCTATTTTGAGTGTTTAGCTACTGAATTGAGTCATGTCTCTAATATATTCATTCACACACCACTATAAGAATGGAAATTATTTTATTCCCTTTTTACTTGATGTGAGGCATGCAAAAGCTACGCAGCCTGCCCAAGGTCACAGAGAAAGTCTCTTGCTCTCCCCTCCCTGTATCTCACAATACCTGAAATGAACTGTGCTGGAGACAGCAGCACCCCTTCTATTCCTCCTACTCTCTGTCACTGGGACAGTCAGTTCTCTGGAGGGATTGAAACTTAGCTCAAAACTTGGCTCAATGCAAGGACATATGGGTGCTATGTGGCTGTAATCTCTGAGTCAGATACATGAGCTAATCATGCCTTTTGCCCTTGCACTCTTTGAACTATGAGCTCAAGACACAGGCAGCACAGCATCACATCCTGACTGCCCAGTCCTGGGCTTTGAGTGCTGGCAACTTAAAACAATAGCGATTAAAAATATGTATGTATAGAAAAACAATGCTTTCACTGCTACATGCAAGGCTTAAATAAGACATTTGCCTTTGTCTCCCTGAACAAATAATCTAGGTTGCACTTTTTTTACATTTATGAACAATCTTCTGAGATGACTGACAAAATAGGTAACTGACATATAATGTGAATCTTTACGCTGTTATCCATTCCAAGACGTGCAGCTGAATAAAATTCTGCTCAGTCAGACATAAAATCAGATTAGAGGAGATCGCTCTGAAGAGAAAGAACTAAATTTGAAACAAATAAAGCAGTGCATAATTCACTTTTAATGGGATAAGTTCCTAAAACCACACTAATCATAATCCTAACAAGGTAATACTTTCCACTGCAAGTTTATCACATCAGTGCTCAGTACACAGCAGAGAAGTAGAGCTTCAGTCACGTGAGGGATTTGCCCCACATGCAAAGTGAGCAACTGTATTTTTGCAGTCAGGATTTGGAGAGCACTCCTGTTTATTAATAATTATTCCTTATGGCCTTACAAAATGTGTTATTCATCCCACACGTGTTCACAAAGACCTTCACTCATCCATGAGATCTCCTGGAGAACACACAATGTATTTCTCCGCAAAGCCCTGCAATATTACTCAACAGTTTAGGAAAGAACCAAAAAAATGCTCTGTCTTGACTGCACAAATTCAGAAGGAAGGTAATGACTCAGTCATGAAGACTGGCTATCCCTGAAGTAACATTTCCTTTATTTGGAAAAAAACACCATTGGATTTTTATTGACCATAAGTATTCAAGACCTTGGGTTTGGATCTGATTTTTAAGACAGCATTTTTCATCAGCACAGCAGCTCACAAATGTGAGAATGCCTGAATTAAAAGAGGAAGTATTACCACCTGCTTTGCAGCTACCCTTCAAAGTAGCATCTCAGGATGTCCACACTTATTTGGTATATGAGAGCTGATACTTTATAACCCAAGATGCTGTGGCTACAGGGCACAGATAAATCAGAAACAAGAAAAGACTTTACTAATTTCTCCAACATAGGAAATCTTTTTACAGCTTTATTACAACGTTCGACTCTGAAAAGCTGTTCTAGCAAAATCCAACATTCAGCATGTTGCATATTCACTATCTCTCAGCGCGTCTGGTCCAAAAAATGTGCCCTGATGACCAGTTAAGAGAGATTTTTGCATGAGATTTGAGAGTCAAGCTGGGTTTTTCCCATATTGTCAGCAATCTAAATTTTCTGACTGAAACATAACAAATCATTCTTTTAATCACATGGATTGTAGCTTGCTTCTACATCTGCCTCAGTTTTAAAGAAATGACAGGTTAGAAACAATGAAAAAGCTAATAAAAAGGATATGATCAAATGCACATCAGGAGCAGATAAAGTAAGCAGTTGCTTTTCTACACAGATCTATATACTGTGATCCTTACTTAGCAAAAATTTCCATTTATATATCCAGCTAAAACCTTGTTCTCTGCACTTTTATTTAAAAGATCATTTACCAAAAAGTAAAAAAAGAAGGCAGAGCTGCAGTGCACACAATACAAATGGAATTATTTTTCCCTTATAAAAACATTATGGCTCTGCATGAGCATGCAGCAAGGTGAATACCCCACAAATCAAACTGCAGGTTGCTGACACTGGGCTCAACCATTTCCTCACATGGGTTGTTTCTAAACTCCAAAGGTGTTTTTAATACTCAGTATTAAACACAAAAGGTTTTTTGTACTCTATTTATTAATATACTTTGATGTGAGGGAATTTATGCTACATAATATGCACGTTAGACACAGATACTCACAAGTTTCACCTTAAATAAATATCCCATTTGCTAGCATGATGGCCACACACACATGAAAAACGATTATGTATGACAAGCAAGAGATTAAGATCATTTTAAAGCTGATACACCCAATGGCTATGCCCTTGTTACAGGGCAAGATGTGAATGAAGATGACTGGGAGTGAGGAAGTGTGACTTCTGCAAGCAAACATAACACGGGGATAGCAGTCATTCTCTGAGCTAGTAAGTTTGTATCCCTCAGTCTGCACTCTCCAACTCTGAATACGGGGGATGTTCTGCCAGGTGGGCACAGGCCAGTCATCAGCAATTCGCCCACTCCTGCAAATAACCAGTGGCTGAACTGAACTGAGCTGAGCTGCCTTCCAGGAGAGACCCATAACAAAAAGATGCTGAATGCCTTTAAGCATGAGGGGTTTACCAGGATTTAAAAAAAAAAAAAAAAAAAGAGAGAGAAGAACTCTCTCAACAAACAAATTATATGGAAGGAACAAAATTTAAAAATCCTGAAATTGAAGCTAAATTGCTACTGTTTTCCACAATTCTAAAGTTCAGTCAGGATCAAATCCTATACTATCTTTCAAATACTTCACTTCAAATACCCTTCAAATCTTTTAAACTGCCCAGAAGGTGGTCTAGTGATGCTATCCCCCTAGTGTATGAAACTCAGCTCTCTCCAGAAAGCTGATGTTACTGCTCTTTTCATTTCCTTCTGCTGGAAGTGCTCCTCAGGCTCGCTCCTTCACCACAGCAGTTTGGAATTTGATAACATCAGTTTAGTAAGTTATCAGCGAGGGTTTTGTTTTGGTGAGTATCAGGGTATGATTTTACAAAAGAGATACTATCATCACACCAAGGAAAACCAGTCCAAAGAATAATAAAATGTCTTGTACCAGGTTATCCAGACACTCAGCAGAAGCAGCTCTGCTAGTACACTGAATCTGTGATCACTGTGCCAGTGAGCTCTCCAGTGGCACACAGAGCCCTTCAAGGAAAGGAGCTGCGGGTTGCCCTCCATCTCTGGTCACCTCCTCGTACCCACACCCTGCTATGAAAGAGCCCTATTTCAGTCATTGCGGAGGACTCAAAACACTGTGGAAAAACAGAAAAGAGCTCAGGAATATTGATGTTAAATCCCTGAACACAATGTGGAGCATAGTATTTTTGGCCTTTACTATTATTTCTCATAGGGAAACCTTCATTTCAGCATTGTTACACAGGAAATTGGTGCCTGAATTAAGAACACAAAGGAACTCATTAGCAACTCTAGCTATAGTAATTAGATTTTATATAGCCAAACTCTGCCTTAAATCTAGAAAAATAATAAAAAAAATAGAGTTGCCATAGAAGGACCATTGCAGAGACAGAAAGATTATACCAATGGCTAGTACAGTAATTTCAGTGGCTCAAATTTCCAAGCCCCTATTTCAAAGATTTTCTTGGGCAGGAAGCTTAATACCTCTATATCTCAGTTCTTCAGCTGAAAATAAAGATAATAGCAAAATGGGAGCATACTAAGGACAAGGCAAGATACTCAATAGAGACTATGTAAAATCTAACAGAATTGGGTTTGTGCATGGGTAAAGCACAGTAAATTTGAAGCTATTTTTGCTACATTTTAAGCTAACTATTTCACTGACAGCACTTCAGTGCTATGCAACAAAGATCACATTTTTCCAAGCACAGGAATAATACACCATATATTACATTCAAATGAAATTTCAGATCAACATTTTCAATGTTTTTCGATGTTTTTATTATGAAACAATAAATAGAGACAAACCCTGTCTTGATAAGATCTGCTGAGCTTCTTCTCAAGACAGAGGGAGATTCTGGTCACATTTTACTCTCCAGTGAGTGATACCCAACACAGGCATCAAGACTATTAGGATATTTAAGATGTTAAAATCATACCTAGAGCTGGTAATAAGTAGCTATTCCTAAAGTCACCAGAGAGACCCGGTTTACACCTCTGGTTAAAGCCCAAAGAGTCGTTCTCTGTTATATTCGATAGCAAAATTTGCACTGCAGGAATACAGTCTGTCCTCCATTCTACAACATAAATCTTACTGTTATCACTAGGGTTAAGGGACATCTGATACAGCTAAAAAAAGATAAGCTATCACAAAAATTATTTTTTGGCAAAGTTCAGCACAAAAACCTTGAAATCAAATATGCCCCAGACAGCAGCATATCTAAATCACACAAACTCTTAGGACTCCTTCTGCCAAAAGCCAAGCTAAGCACAAATGGAATCAAACAGGAATCTTCCTTCATGTTCTGATCATAACAGACTTGTTTAAAATTACAAAGAAAAACCTTTCAAAAAGTCTAAGACTGACTTGAAGACTAATCTATGACATGAATAAACTAAAGCCAACCTTTAATTGGATTTCCCAGAGTTGACCAGGTATCAGTAACCAGAATATAAAAATCAACTAATCTGATGCCGTTTGTTCTCTTTCAGTGAGTCAGTGCTGCCATCTAAAGCTATCTAAAGGGCATGCAAAAGGAATTCAAAGTCATGCATCTAAATACCATTCAGGAAGCACATCTCAGTAGACAGAGAATGCAGGGCAAGTCAAATACATTAATGAGATGGAACAAAATAATGATGCTGCAGTACCTGAAGGAGAAATTCTTTCTCTATCACTTCACCTGTCTTGGTGATAAGTCGCTTCTGTAGTCTCTGTACTTTCAGAATCAGCTCAAAGGTAGTGGGGTCACTGGCCTAGGAAAGAGCAAAGGAGTCTCAAAAATTATACATGATAAGAAGTTGCTGTTTCTTTTTCAAAAATGAAAACCATAATATCTCAGTGTTCAAAAGTAACAAGTATAAAAGGGGGGCTAGGGGAGGACGCATTCAGCTATTTTTTGGTTTTTTTAATTGCATGCATACAAGCAGTCCTGGAACTTAGTACATCAATTTTTGCAGCAACTGGAACTGTCCACTGACAAATGAAGAGCAGTGCAAGTACTTCCTGCTGTTCAAGAACTTCAAACAGTGCCAACTTAGTTTCTAAGGAGAGGAAGATTTTTCTATTGAACAAAAGACTAACTGCAATTTACTCTTGAAACAGGTTGAGAATTTAAGAGGAACAAATTTGGGGGCTGCACTGATGAATTATTATGGGGTTCTGAAGTGTCCATACATGTGAAATTTCATTCTTCAATGGAATTAAGTGCTTAAAATGGTGACAGAGTGTTTGCATTGTACTCTTGCCCTCTACCTACATAGCCCATAAGACCAGGAGCTATAGTAGGTGTCTGTCTCTCCATCCCTTCCTTTTCATTCTTTTGGCACAGACTGAATCTGGAGAAAGCTCTAAGGAACAGAGAAATAATTCTGTGAGGAGCAGCCAGCAAAGCTTACTTTCCCAGTACTTTGTGTCTTCTTGTTGGATCTTTTAATGAAGGGCGAGCTCTGACTGAAGCTTTTCCTCACTCAGGGACTCGTAACACCTCTCTCCCATCTGGTTTTTCCTCTCTCATGTGGTGTCTCATAAGGATTAAACTCACACTGCAGTAAAGGCTGCAATAAAGTCCTGCTCTCTTATATTTGCTTGAGCTTATAAGGAACTCAGTATCTCATTGCTCTTAATCTTTTGTCTGATTTTATCTAAATTGACTAATCAATTCAAGCGTAACTAGGACACTAACACAGATACACACGCAGTGCTCACAACACAACATCATTTCCTGAGAAACCAGGCTAAAAAGTAGACCAGACCCCATGATCCACTCAGTCCTTGGTTTTTTTATATCCCTGCCCAAGCATGGTGCCAATTTGTGACAACTGTAGTGATATGAGAGTGTTTGTTCATTAGGAATTGAACCAAAACCCCATCAGGATTATTTCACATGGATCTTGCCATCTGCTGGCCTTTCTGTGTTCCAAATACAAACCAGTAACCTAGAATGGAAAGACATGATTTCCCATCATCACTCTCTTCATACATTCATTTTCCCACCACTGGCTGTTTTGATTGGCCTGATTTTCCTTTGTTGCAGGGTGCTGCTAGAGATTGTACCTAGATGTGTTTAACCTAGTTCAGCATCCTGCATTGTATCTCCCTTTCATGAAAAAAGCTAATCACACCATCCAACTTTAAGCTCAGCATGGAAAGATCAGAAATTCACTATCATGCTAGTAAGCACAGTCAAAAAATCCCTGCTTCTGCAGGGACTGAGCACATAATCACTCATTATTAGTGCAGCTAAGCAATCCAGGCTGGCATCAGATCAGAGATCCATGCAACAGCGGAATCTCAGATGGCACTGACTTACATCAAAAATATCCAGTGATGCCCACTGATGTTCATACATTTGGTCTATGCTTGATGGATTTTTTATTTTTCCCCTTCACTTGGCAGGTTCAAATCGTGTGAAAACTTAGATGTGCTGTTTATGTAAAGCAGTTGAACTCACATTACCTGGAATGACTATCTTTGGGAGTCCACCACTGTTTATGTGGAGGTCTCTTCCTTTTTTTCCCAGCTGTAATTTACCTTCTGACTTCATATCTGTCCATTCTCCAGTCCACCTATTCTATGAGTCTTTCAATTACTGGCTTTCTTCCCATATACATCTCCCTAACTGGTGAGGGTAGGATTGTCTCTTTCCCCTATCATCCTATTTCTCACCATCCATGTTACGGAATCACCCCCTTCTAAATTCACTGAACGCATTCTTATCCCCTTTAGCACTTGACTGTCTCTTTACAAATTCCCCTGCAATTTTTCACTGAGAAAGTGACACAAAAATAACGCTGATTGCATTGTGCAAGGAAACCATTCAGCAGGTAAGGATTCCATTGGTACTATGGAAATTTCAGTCTGCCTGGTCTCTCCACATCATTTGCGTAACAGTAAACGAAACAGGCTTTTGCTGGGTCACTGATTTGGTAATGGGGGCTTTGGGAACACAAAATGCTCACACATCACCTCTAATTTTCTCCATCTGTGAACTTGCAAGGGCTTCTGCAGTTCTTCTTCCAAAATTTTGCACCGAGTCTGTTCCCTTAACAGTTCCTTCTGCATGTGATTAAACTCCCATCTGAAGATGAGCATAAAATAAAATTTAAAAAAAAAACAAAACAAAACCAAAAAAAAAAAAACAGATCAAAAACACTTCAGTGTGACCAAGGCACTAATGTGGACATTAACAAATCATTCTCCCGTGCACTATGGTGCACGGGAAGCACTACATGGAAAGCACAGAGTCACTTTGCCACAACAGCAATACTGTAGTGGCAAAACCTATCAACACTGATACCACTAAACTGGTGGAACCATAAAATAACACACTTGGATCTCTTTACTTGCTTCATTAAGAATGGCTCAGAAAAGAGACTCCTGGGGAATCTACTCCATAGACTACTGGATCTCACTCTTCACATCTTGCCATGTACATTAAGGCCAGAAGGACAGTTAGTTCATCAACCTGCAAATCAGTTATGGGTCAGATCCAGTTACCCCCATGTTGAATCTAACAGCTTGTGTTTGAAAGGTTTTAAATCCACATGGCTCACACAATCCATTAAATAAAACACACTCTAGGACCTAATTATGATGGACACCATTCCTACGAGAACTGAAGTTTGATTTCTTTTATTACATCTCCTCAAGGAATTTCAGAGGTGACTTGTTGCTGAATTTAAGGTTAATTGAGCACTTCTAAGATTCGTTGACAACTAGGCTTTTACGGTGGGGATAGTTGGTTGAGGGGCTGGAAAAAAAGGCACATTTTGCAGTGATCTGACCCTTATCACTTTAGTGATTGGATCCTCTCAATTCTCCAACGTCAAAAAGGGGTGGAAGATTGCAATGTGCCTCCTCCACGACTGAATCTTTTCTACTAAGCTCAGAACTGCATTTAGCTCACTAGAGAGAAAAAGGCCTTTTTTTAACTGTGAGGTTGGACAAGGTTATGGAAGAGCAAAAAAACTTCACATTTCCAATTGGCAAATCGGGAAAGCTAATTAGCAGCACACGTGATAAATGGAGTCTTTTCGACAGGCAGTTTTCATGATGGTTTTGGACTTCATTAAAGTATGAGATTGCTGCTGCAGTTAGCAAGAATTGATCCACCCATCATGGCATGCAGCACACTACACTTCAATACCGCCACTGAGTTTCAATACAGTAACAGACTTTCGGCTGAATGCATTTGGGCAGCAAGTTCAAATCCCATTCCTATCTGCAGTCAGTCGATGAAAACTGCAATTGCTAATGTTGTGTGCCCAGCTCTGCTTTCTGTTTCACCAAATCAAACTGGCATAATTCCACTGGAGTCAATGGGACTGACCGTGGACTGAAGTTAATTTGTTCTGCTGAAAGCCACAGAATTACACTGATAAACTAAAGATCTCACCCAAAACTGTGGTAGCTACACAGAACTGGTACAATGGTTATCTGCTAAAAACATAACTGCCTCTCTTTACAGACCAAGACTGATTCTTAGAAAAGGACCACAGTTTCCCATCAGGAAAGAATATACATCAAATACAGGAGGGTAAACAAGAAAGGAATAATTAAGCCAGAGAAGGAGGAGATAAATCAGGCTTGGGCTATCAAACTGCTGTTTTAAAGAAGCACAGCCTTCAATGAAACTTAACTAAATCTTTCTCAGAGATCATGTCTGCATATAAATCTGGAAGGGGTTTGTTATAAATATGTCAAGTGTCTCCCATACTCTGTGGATTGCTTATCCAAAAGGAGTTCCACTAATCTAGGCCTTGTACCACTGTACCACTAAGTAGCTCACTGGACTATGAACCTTTTCTGCTGCTGTCAGGTTTATTCTCTAGGCAGTAACTCACAGTACAAGCGGAAATATGGAAAACATTTCAACTTTGGCCAAGATGTCGTCTTTCCTCTTCTATACATTTAACTTTCCTAATTGCTGATAAGTTGTTTTATGAATTTAATCCAGTCTGTGTTTGAGGTCAAACCAAACAAAACCCTTCTCCAAGGTATAATGCTCGTTGATACAAATCTTTACTATGTATAAACCATATTTACTGTCTCAAACACAAAATCATGGCTGCAGTCACTATGGAAATGTATTCCACTGCGTTTCCTACCTGAGCTCCTCCACGTTAGCCGCGCTCTTGCCAAGTATTCCCTTCTCACGCCGAAGTTTTTTGATCTCCAGCTTGAGAATCCGCATGTCTTCCATCCTCTGCCGGTACTCGGTTTCCCCCCTGTTTAAGATGGCCTGCTGGATTTTTACCTTCTCATAGAGCAGAGCCACCTCATCATTGCGACGAATAAGCTGGGTCCCCAGGGCATGTCTCTCACACAGCACCTGTGGGCACAGGGCAAAGCCATGAATTCAGTTACACTTCCTTCACACAATCCCAGAGTATCGTGATGATACTTGTATCAGTCAAAATCACGTACATTAGGAGGTTTCACTGTTATTAATTAAAGAAATATGGCAAGAATCTAATAATTTCCCCTGTAAGGGTTCAATTACCTGAATAGTACAAACTACAGACTTCGTTCACTCCAGTATCTTAACATTTTGGTTTTAATGGCAATATAAAGCTTTAGTAGCCCCACATTCACAGCAGCTAAGAATCATCTTAAAAATACACTGGACAAATGAGGGAACAGAATGCAGGGTATTTGAAAACTCAAATTAGAGATTCCTACCTTGTCAAATTCCTTCTTCTGCTTCACTCTCTCTGCATCAGCTTCAGCAATGATTTTTAGGAGTTTTTTCTCTTCTGCCTCCTGATTTTCAATATAGGCTTTGGTTTCCATAGCCTCTTTTGTCAGCTTAAGCAGTTCAGACTGATGGAGATAAAGAATACAGGTGAACTGTTAATTAATAACTCCCCCTTACATAAACCTACAATTAAGAGTTAGGTAAAAATATCTCATACATTCTTTTAGCTTCCTGGGAGGTACATGTTTTGTTCATTTTTGAGAACTAATCACCAAGACAAGCAAGCATGAAGACCCACAAAGAAATACTGTAAATACTATTTTAATATAATTGTCTTATCTACAATAGAATTTGAAGGGATTTTTATCTATGACAATGGTTCAAGTTGTAATTCAGGGATGCCTCATTTAATTCTTTTTTAATTATACAGGTCATATTTGGAAAGCTTTTCAATGGAGTTGTTACTCAGTTACTCTGGGATGTGAGAAAGAACAATTCACCTTGCTGAAAAGGGCAACAATGTCTGCTGTATAATGCAAAGTAGCATCAACTCAAGAAAGGCTTCAAAATGGAACAAAAGAATTGGTGGCAACCAGGAAGGGAACAGCAAAATTTAAGAGCCATAACACTTTTTTTAGTGGATGTGTAAATGAGGAAGACTGTGAAAAGAGGGGCTGTCCCTAAGCGAAGGAGCAGCAATGCACTGCTACAGCAGCTGCACAGCACTAACACAAACTAACATTGGAATGTGCCCAATCATTCTATCCCACTGTCACAAAATCTATAATTCAAGGCATGTATGCAGATAAAAACTAATAGGGTCTTCCTGTATTATTAGAAGTTTTTATCTCTGCTAGGCAATTAGAGCCAAGGTGGAACTAGCTGACCACAGTTCATTTTCATAGATATTAAAACTTTCAAGTCTCAACTCAAACACTTTGCCACATCTCCGACCCTTATAAAGGATGATATTCAAGCTGCCTTTTGGGAACAAGCATCAGCCAGTGCTGAAAGAATGAGGCTGTGATGAAGGCTGCACCTGCAAAAACATCGATTTAAGACAGAAACAGTTCCATCATCATAATAAAATAGCTTGTTCCATTCTTATTTGCTTTAATAAAATTCTCATTTTCCCATATGTACAAGACATAGCTCTCTTATTCAGTGTCAGATATTCATCAGAATTCATCAGCTGAATAAAAATGCAAGTCACTTCATCCTGAAATGCAATCAACACTGTGCAAAAGCTGTCCACAAATGTAAAACAGCTCATGCGTTCAGCATTGCTGGATAATATTTTTTTTAATGGATCACAATTCTATGGTCTCCTTATGTCAGAAAAATATGAATTGTAAACAAGAAGTGGCATTAGATGTGGTCAGCAAACATTCATACAAACAAATCTCCTCACTGGAATGCACTCAGTTAAAATAAATCTGAACTGCCTTGTATAGTAAGGAACATAAATACTTAATGCCACACAAGGACTTTCAGTTAGATTAAATACGCTAAGAACCACAGTACGAGGGTCTGTGCACATGAGGTAAGAGAAAAGGAAATGAATAAATACAGTCACTGTGCAAGCAGAAAAATGGTCATGTCTGAAACAGCTGTAAATCAGCACAGCTCTCTTGAAGTTGGCTCAGGGAATTTGTAAGAATTGAAGAACAGTCAGCAAGAAAGAATAACATATATGGGACCTATACCAATATCTCAAACCAAATTCAAACTAAATTCTTGTTTAGATTCTGAAATATTAGTGTAAGTGATACTTTTATAGGTATACTATACTAGAGGTGGGAGGAAAACAGGAGTTTTACAGAAGTTATAACTGGGACTGAGCACAGAATGCCGAAACAAAAACAAGTCAGATTTTACACTCAGATTTCCAGAAAATGCTAACCAAAAAATATGCATAAACATCTACAAAATTATACAAAGCACTTGACTTGCCAGAAGCTCAAATCTCGAGGGCCATAGATAGATTTTTTTCAATATTCAGATCCTTAGCCAAACAACTCTAACCTGCAGCCCTGTGAGAAGGCCAGCTGAAGCCAAAAGATGGCATTGTACTGGCTTTAACAGAGCTTGGATTTACCATGATTACACATTTTTAAGGCCTTTATGCCATCTGAGGTGAGCATGTCTGTATAACCCCATTTCTATGAATCCCAGCCCTCCGTGATTTAGCATATTCTTTAAACTTATTTCCCAGGAACAGCTTTCTTACTTCCTTCACATCAGTGCAAACAGGACAAATTGATGCCAGCTTGCAACACAAATAATTGGGTTCTTTTGTGGCTGTGACAATCAGCTCCCTCTGAATTCTCTTCTGGTTTAGTACTCAGCAGTGACAGTAAGGTAGAAGACCACAATGCCCTGAAGCAAGTCAGTAATGTCATGTCAGTGTATGGACAAACCTGCTGGTGAATAATTGAGTGGGTAAACCATGCAGCAATCACATGTTTGTCAAATAAATGGCAGACAGTTCTGGGGTGATGAGACAGAGTTGGGGACTAGTTAAGGCAGAAAGCTGCACACAGGAAATGAGATGCTGTTTGACTTCTCCATCACTGATAGAACATCTCTGAGACAGACCAGGAACAAGAATACAAATTCATCACCCTTTTACAAAGTCCTATTGACATCTTGTCATAACTGTAATGTGCTGAGAGAGGCTGAAAATTCAAGGAGTCATTGCAGCAAAGCAATAAACTGACAAAAGAAAACATTGTGAAAAGTGACAGGGAACTTTTGTTTTTTGGGGGTGTTGTTTGCATTTTTTCCTGGTATTGTTTGGGGTTTTTTCTAGTGCTTAGTGAAGATTAAAAATAAACTCCTGTGAACACAACTCCTTAAATCTTTTCAGAGTGCAGCAAATTGAGCTGAGATACCACCACAAATCTAATAGCTTATCTAAGGATGGGCTGCAGCCAGCACTGAGAAGAAGAACCCGAGCTTCAAGCTCAGATTTCCTTTGATTTAAGACAGACTCTTGCTGTTTTATACCACAATATTAAAATAACTTTCTGTGCAGAGGGACCTACTAAAAGGCACTGCCTAACTCCCAAAAGACTAATGCATGCTAGTTACATAGAAATACAACATTGTGAAGTGCAATATGATGGGGTTTGCACTTAAAAACAGTAGAAAGAAAAAAGTTTTTAGAAAGAAAGAGTTATAAGAGTTTACATTAAAAAGTTTGCTAGAATCAATCTATCCCCAAAATCAACATTTCTGCAAGCAAAATGGAACTTCTTAGTAAAAAATGTTCAGTCACCAAGAGATTTAAAGCTTCCAACAGACAATTCAGGACTCTTTTATTATAATTATAGGCAGAGATTATATTTGTCAGATACACAGATTTCTGCAACTAGTATCTCTAAAGGATACTGAAATCTTGTGCTTCAATAACAGAATAGTTTATTAAAATACAGCAACACAACAACCAAAGGTCAGAACATAGTGCAGTCTGTGAAATCTTGGAATCCATCCTTTGCAAGAAAGTACGAGTCAAGGGTCTTACTTTCAATAATTCCTTCTCATTCTCTGAGTGCTCCTGTTCCACATTTGCTTTCTCAAGGGCTGCATCCTTTTCTTTGAGCTCATCTTTCAGCTGATCCAGCTGACGTGTGGCAGCTTTCAGTTTCATCTTCATTTCTGCTATCTCATCCTAATAGAACAGGAGGTGTGATTACAGAAAGGGCTAAAACAAGAGGTTGTTTGTGATGAGGAGTTCAGGCTGTTTAGAAAATGCAGCCACGGTGCCTGAAAGTAGATCTGTTGTACCTACTATAAGACATCACTTTTTAATCCAACAGAACAAAACAGTTTCATTAAATGACAATTTTTTGTTTATGCCAGCATGACATTGCAATAAAAAAGCCTTTAAAAGATACACTGACAAAAATAATGACCATCTATCATGAGTTTAATAAGCCATTTAATTTAAAGTGCTGGACACACTATAAGAACTAGCAGTCAATCCAAATTATTAAGATTCTGATCATATCCATTTGTTGTCATGCTTCTAATAATGTGCTTTTCCAATAAGGTTGTACATAGTTGGGCACAAATCTTTGGAGAGAAGCTGGTTTTGTGCAAGCAAACATAGCCCTAAGATACCAATATATGCTAGCTTGCACAGAGGTGCAAGGGGCAAAAGAGGGCTCAGCATTTGAGACGGCTCTGTGAGAATATTTAGCATATACTTTAAGCTCAAGCACAGAGCAAAAGGGCTGGTAGCACTGCAGAGAGACCAGGTCAGTAGGAATACTTCTACTCACAGCACAAAGGTGCCTGCCTGCACAAAATGAACATTTCAGCTCAGCACAGTGCCAGCACACGTTATGCCATGAAATGGAAGCTAATAGAGCCAATGCTTAGACAAACTTGTTCTTCTGGATGCAATGAAAGCAGCTTTAGAGGCTATTACTCCTCTGCTAGAACCTACCACCTCACAGAGAAGACATCATAATCTCTCATGTGAATACATCCTCTTCCAGTACCAAACCAGGGTAGCTTAAAGCTCTTTCAGCACTGTCCACCGTGAGCGTGGATCTACTCAACTAATGAGGGATGTTTTCTTGCATGAAGTGCTTAATGTAGCTAACCAAGCTCTTGAGTCATGGCAATCTTCACCCAAACAGCACAGAGAAAGTACTGATTAGTAGTAATATGTCATTAGGCCCAACTGTTTGCACGCTCAGTCACTTTCGTGAAAACAAAAGTTATTAAAAGCTGTCTTTGCTACACAGCCTATAAATCTCTTTAGTGTTGTAAAAGATGACAGAGATTTAGCATATAGAGCCCAGACACACCCAAATACATTTTTAATTTTTTACTTAATGTAGAACAGTAAGAACACATAATTTTGCAAACTGGTCTCCTAATCAACTTGCTTAAATAAATGAACTCCTAACACCAAAAGAAACCCCCAGGCTGAAAGCATCAGGTATTTATATCATAATAACAGCCTGCCAGGATGCCTTTACCATTTTACTGACTTGAATATTATGGTACTCTGGAGACCACTGGCAGGGTGGGCATGAGATCATTTCACATTAAGCAATCCAAAAATACTTGCATCTAGGTTTATCTAAACAAGCTTGTGCAATTTTACTTCCCAAAAGGCGAAAGAATTTACTATAATTTTTAAAACAACCCTCTTTTTTTTTTTCTTTCATGACTGGCTGACCTGTTACTAAACATTGAATAGCTATTTTTCTCATTGCTAAACATGACACTGCCTTGGCCAAAAGATCTTTTGGGGTCAGCTATTTTCTCACACAGGACTTGCTAAAACAGTTTTGTAGTATGACAAGTAAGCTATCAAAGTCTAAGCACTGGCCTCTAAAACCTGGAACTGTGAACAGCACAGTGTTACCTCCATGTAGCATTCAAAACCCAACAGCCAAAAGGCTGCTCCACCTTCTAACCCAGCACATAGATGCCCATTCTTTATAAATAACCAAATTTATGTTGTGTGTTTTATAATAAAAATAACTAGGAAAAAAAATCAGCATTGTGATTTTTCAACCTTATTTCTCCTGAGAGATTGTTTGGGAGCAGCAAGAATCCCAACACCGCATCCACTGAGGAGAGGCTGACCAAGGTCAAGTAAAGTGTCCCACATAAATGGCAAAACAGTTCATTCCTCATAAAATTCAGCACACAGCTGGATAGGAACTTTGACAGTTTATTCCCATCTGCTTCTCAAACAAAACACCTACCTATTCAAACCCAAGTATAAGTTTGTAATTTACTATACATGTTTATGTCATAAACATTTATTCAGAAATAACCCAAGGCTGTAAATGACAGCTATCCAGGGTCCCAATGTCTGCCAATTACAATAGGATTTGTGTAGTATTTTAGATCTTTACATCAGAATAACAGAATATATATCCTTAAGTGGTCTGTTCTTTTCTTCTAGTACTGTTAGTGAGATCCCCAAGGAGGAGATCTGAATGGAGAGAATCGTCTCCTGAGGAAAATGACACTCTCTGAAAGGAAAAAGCAAGGTGGAAGCATTTGCTTCTTGTCAGAAAATTCAACTTCAGCTGGGAAAGTGTTCACTCTGCTTCCTAATCATTACTTACAGTAATGTGCATACTCATTCAGGACTAAGGAGGCAATCTTCTTCCCCTTATACCCTTTTTCACATACATGCATACAACTCCTAAACGGATAAAACAGACTGGAGCCAGGATGGCTTTATGATTCCATAGCTCCAGTGTACCACGATTTTACGCATGGTTTGAAGCAGGGATATTTCCACATGATGACTGTGGACTCCTATTTCCAGTCCAAATACAAATGGTGTAGATAAAACTTCAGGGAACTAAAAAATTCATTTCCCCAAACCCACAGGAATGAAGAAACCACTTCTGCATTGATCCACTGAGCTTTCCTTTAACAAATTAAAATTAAATCAGGAAAAAAGAAAAGAGCAGAGAGAGAAACAAAAGGAAAAATGTATCTTTCTACCTTAGCTTCAATCAGATTTTTACTATACAGGGTCCTCTCTGATCTCAGAGTTTCACAAAGGTTTTGTTGCTGTTTTAATTTAATCCCTTGCACTTCTATTTCCTTCTCATAGTCGCAGAGCTGCATTTGATGTATTTCAAGATCTTTCATGTTATGGAGGATCTGGAGCAAAAGGAAAGGAAAGAAATTAACATGATTAAACCATCATCACAAGATTAGAAGGATAGAACAAAGTTTGTGATTTTCTTCTAAAATGACAAGTTCAACTCTCTGTGATAAGCAGTTTTAACTACAGCTGAAAATTACTCCAGTCCAAATACAAATTTAACCTTTCTGACTTGCTTATGTGGGACAAGATTTTTTTAATCTGATACGTAGGTTTTGCACAAAACTTAAACTTATAGAGATGCACATAATTAATTTAACAACAAGCTACTGAAAGAAAATATCACCACAGAGTGGGTGTAATAAAATCAACATAAACAGTTTCCATCAAGAATAGATTTAGTTTATTTATGAAGCAAACCTAGATTTTCGATGTTGTTTTGGATGTCAGCTGTATGATAAAATGAATTAACACACATGTTTTTCCAAGAAGCCCTGCATGTACTCTTACATTCTAACAACCCAATTTTTTTTTAATGAACACGTCATCACAAACAGTTGATGATCACAAACTGTTCATATGTAATTACTATAACAAGGAAGTCAGTTAATGCAACTTGCACTTGGTCTAAATAAGTAGGTAATCACCATTAGTTGCTTCTATGAAAGATTAGAAATAATTACGTGAAGATTACCTAAGGAGAATGGAGTATTGTAGACTACAGAAAGATGACCACATGCAGAATCAATAAACAAAAATGAAAAATTTTATAGACACTTTTATAAAGCAGTTACTACCATAAAAATACATAACAATTGCTATGTTACAGGGGCAAAAATACAAATAATTGCTAACCATTATGATGAGCTTCTAAATTATTTTTTTAAAGAACCTTTCCCCTGCTATCCAAAGCTGAAAACTGAGGAGCTCAAGGAAGCAGCATTCATACTGACTTCAGCATTACAAAAAAATAAGAAATAAAAACAATACTAAGGAGTACACACATTAAGAACACAGTTTACCAGGTTCACTACCCAGGAGGAGAAAACAATGCCATCCTTAAAGCTAGGAAAAAGATTAGGCATTAAAAAAAGCTGAGGAATCATACAGACAAAATCCAGGAGAGAAGTCCATTTCCAAATGCAGTTCATATCCAGTTCTCCTTACTCCACTTTTGAAGGCAGAGGTTTGGGCTAAAATTCATGTTTATATGTCAAAGCAGCAAAAGAAATCAAATGTTTACATCAAATAGTAAATAACTGCAAAGTTTGCAGTTTACAGCGTTGTCCCTCCCTTAGCAGTAAAGCCTTGGGGAGGCCTAACTATGGGGCAGCAGCTTAAATAATTAAATATTCTACCAGGTACCTCCAACCAGCTTTGAAGATAGGGGACAGCTAAATATTAAAAATTTTATTACAGAAGCAGGAATACAATTCCAGCACATTGTAGCTGACTTCAGATGATCCCAGGAACTGCTTACAATGCAATACAAAAACACAGTCCCAGTTTATAACCTACTCCTGCCTTTTCCTTTGCTGTTTAAACAATCTGCCAATAGTAATAGCACAGAGAAGAAATCAATAAGGCATGTTTCTATCTGCACTATGGTGATCATAGGCTGGAGCAAGATTTGAAAGTAGGTCACTGCATTTGTAAGTGTTTTCCTTGGTTTTGATACAATAAGTGCAGTAAGATTGTGGACAAAGTTTTCTGAGTTGTGCTCACAGGCTGGATGCTGACTTTGCTTTTTCAGGAATGATTAAACCCAAATAATTCTTCCTTATAAATACAGAAAAGATACATGCAGTGTTTCACAACACAGCCCCATGGGAGGCTGAGCATCCTCAATTCCTATTTAGTCGACAGGCACACTACACCTCTCAGGTTTGGCAATGAGGGCCCAAAGCAAAGCAGAAAGGATTTGGTATTCATAGTTTTTCCTGTATCCTCATAGCTTTTTTACCTGTACACTTAACTATCATCTACTACTGCTTAACTGTTTAGTTCAATGAACCTACTCAGGGTGTCAGTAATGGTGCTGTCTTTATTTGCTTATCCATTTTTAAGCACTCCAGGAAATACTGCCATGGCCCAAATGATACGCCTATTGAACATTGGGTTTTCCAAAAGATTATGTGAATTTAAAAAAGGAAATACATCTTTTCATTTTCCTGGATAGGTTGTTAACTGTAAACTTAACATTTTAAAAGGTTTTATCTGAAAAAAGTCAACATGTTAGAGACTGGTTTTGTGACCCCTCAGAAAACACAGTCAGAACAGTCCAGATGGGACTGAAAGGTATATTTCACTGCCTCCTTTTCAGCAGCCTAAACCTTACACGGAGAAACCAAGATTGCATAATTTAAGAATTTCAATTCAAAAAGGAAATATTCTGCTAACAGTTGTACTCAGTAATACATGCCACATAACAAAGAGCAAGAACAGATTTTTTTTCTCATTTGTGCTGGCTAATCTAGAAGTAAGACTATTCAACAAGTGACACTGACTTGAAAATAAGCAGTTAACCAAGGCAATAGTTAGAAGAGGAAGTCATACATGAATTCTCACCCCAAAAATATTTTAGTGTTGTGTATATAACTTTGCTGACTCTGTTCATCAGTTAATAGTAAATGATGATTTTGAAAGATGAATTCTGCAGCTCTATAGAGTCTGCGCTGCTATAAATAGCCAGACAGCTTTCAGAGGCAGTATGGCTACATCTTTGGGCTTAGATGGGTTTGGCTCTTTTCCAGCTCTTATGCAATTCCAAAGGTGGGCTGCAACCTCTTGCAAAACCAGCTTGGTGGCAAAAGGTGACAGAAGAGCACTGACTGGCCATAACCTTACTGCCCATCAGTAGCTCGTTCCCCACCAGCTGTGAAATGACTCCTGTAGTTTTACCACAGGTTCTCAAGTCTGAATAGGTCAAATACTGAATTTAAATATTACCTATTTACATAATAATCCAGATCCTATGTCCTCCTACCCTGCATTTGAACTTGAAGGACAACACCATTGTCTCACACACTCCTATGCTCAGAACTGTTCTTGCACCCCTTCACCTGTGAGCAGAGTCAGGAATTGCCCCTTTGGTGAGCCAAGGAAGCCTGCAAGTCCTTTGGAAACTTGCAGTCACAACACAGGCATGATTGTACAAACAGCTCAAGTGTCATGAGCCATTTACTGAGCCTCTGCCCTATAAGAAGTGATAGAAAATTTACACCCAAAGTGGCAGGGGAAAAAAAGAAAAAGTAAGCAAGCAAACACTTGTCATTCTCATCCTCAAAATATTATGAGCAACCCCAAACAGAATTAAAAGAAAGAGCCTTGTAGTTCTGAGTGTTATGAATTACTCTCTGGCCCTAGTTTACAACGTTCTTAACTCATATCTACACTGTTAGAAATGTACTATGAGGGAAAGAAGCAAAATATGACTTTGCAACAAAGACAAATCTCACTTTTGTGGAATATTATTTACAAGAAAATGACAAGAGGTATTCCAGGCAATGGAGCATATACCGTTCCAAAATGATTTAAAAGCCCCTGGTCACATGAAGTTGGAAGGATAATTTTACAGTGAAAAGATAGCAAATAACTTGTGAATTGAAACCACTTGAAAGCTAATCCCAGTAAATCAATGAGCTTCTTGGAGGGCTCCTCAATGTGATACTCAGCAATTAATGGAACATGTTAAAATCATGTTTCTGATTTTAATCCATCAGGAATAAAGCTATACATAATAATGGGGGGCAGGCAACACTAATTTTATGCAGTATTTCTCTGCAGCTGCTCCTGGAAAATTTGTTTTGCAGACCATGTTGAACACGCTGAGATCTTTTCACATACTGGAGTAATCCTTCATAACGTTAAGTACCTTACAAAGATGTTGAGCACTGTTTGCTCTCACTGGCCTCAATTTTAGGACAGTGGTCATATGCAAGATAAGGTCCTTTGTTGCAGGTAAGACAGGACAATCAAAGTATAACTTCCAACAGCATATGAGAGTTTCAACTGTGGGACTCATGTGTAAGAACTCAAGAGGCCTTGGTTTGAACTCCAGCCCTAGCTTCATTTCCCAACTGATTGCTGAATAAGAGCAATACATGGCTGGACTCCACATCTCTCACAGAATTAATAAGTCTCTCTCCCATTCATAAGGTATCCCTACAGAGACCTGAATCAGTAGCAGGCAACACACACTGACAACAAGAAATATTTGTAACTGTACGAAGATCACCAATCCAAGCTTTCTCCCACTGGCACGTTAGAAAATTAATGTATCATCTTCACAGTTTTGAGAGTAAGACAGGAAAGAACTATTTGCAAAAAGAGCTGTTCCTACCTTCTCTTTGAGCTCACTCGTTTCATTGATGAAACTCTCTCTCTCCTTCTCCAACTGGTAAATAATCATCCTTTGTTTCTGAGCTTCTATCTTATAACTTTGGATTTCTGCTTCCAAGTTCTGTTTTGACTGTTCATGGAGCTTCACCAAATCTATCTGCTTCTGAGTAGCATTTGTAGCCTTGATCAAGTTCTACAGGGAACAAAAAATAATGAGTCTTGAGCTGAAAAGGCAACACTGTCACCACTATGACAAAAGCATGCCATTGTCAAAGTGGATTATGGACTTTTCAATGTTATTATCCCTTATCTAATTTGTTCAGTTGAAATACTTGAACCTCAAATCTGATTTAAAAAACAAAATCTCTAGCACAGCTGCTAAATAGGGCTTTTTCTGATTTGAAGTTAATACACTAGTGTCTGCATTACAAAAAAAATTGACAGGATTGTTTACAAGTGGATATAACTAATGACTGGAAAATTCTTACCAGCTTTAAGGCATTTTGATTGTAAAGCATGCCAATAGCCAGTAACATTAATAATAAAGCCAAATACTCTTCCTTTTCATGTCTTAAACAGAAAGTTCAAGCTTGAAATTAACCAAGCTTACTTTAAAATTTTGCATAAGGATTAAACAGAAAACATCAACATATCTTTACAAAATCAGCCTCCTGGTCCCACTTTAAAATTTTTTCCCTATACAAAACAAATATTTGTTACCTGTCAAATCAGAGCCTCTGCTAGATTCAAGACACAGGACAGTGAATCTACACCAAATAAAGCACGTCAGAAATAATCTTTTAGCATTGAATTTAATAGAAAACACTTCAGGAATGCCCATAAACATGAGATGCTATACTGCAGTACAAGAACCTTGGGCTGATGGGAAACAATCAGTATGAGAAACAGACCTAAAAGCAAGGATTAATACTCAAACAGCCTGCCAAGCTGCTACCCAGTGTATCAACATTCTGGTTTGTTCTTTTATTAGCAAAGACTTTGTTTTCCTAAATTAATACTAAACTTCATAAGACACAGAGTGTAAAAGCACAGATGTAATGAACTCTTTGGATACCAAATAATCGGTTTGCAGCTTGAACTCCCTGAGAGTTCATATGTTAAAACTTAGAAATCTTCTCTGTGTTTATGGACACTAACACTATGTCAGTGCACAGAAAAGAAGTAGTTTGTGCATCTGCTTAAGGAAATCTGAAAGCTTTAACTTAACGTTATGTATTCTACATTTCTGTGTTGCTGTGAATGCTCAAGCTATGGATATTTCATTCTCAAGCTGTGAGGCTTATCAATAAGACCAATGCAAACTCACCTGGTTTAGCATATCCCTTTCCCTCACGAGCCCATCTGTTGTTCTCTTGTCAATCTCTGCCTGCTTTTTGGCTGTCTCTAACTCTAGAGAAAAAGGAAAGAGGATAAATCCTGGGTTCAAATTGTACAGCTGTTAAAAATGCAGAAACAATTTAGTGGACTTTTTTAAAGCCTTGCCATTACATGACCAGTTCAATTAGCTGTGAACAGGTTTTACAGCCCTAGGTATCAGCTGATGATGTTAATGCTTATTTGGGTACCTAGAATAACTTAAAGGAACTCAGAAAACAGATCCACCCATCTGTTAGGCACCTACCTTTCTCCAGTCTGATTATTTGATTTTTTAACATGCTTTTTTCATGGTCTGCATCAACTTTTTGTTCCTCTGCAGTACGCAGCTTAGTCTGGAGAACATCTCTCATTTTGCTCAGCTTTGAAATTTCAAGGCGCATCTGAGCTGCTTCATCCTCTGCCTCCTACAGAATAGCAACAAGGAAAAGGGAAAGAAAGCAACCACAGAAAGAAAGAAGAAAATGCTTTTGTATTTGGCATACACTTACTCCATGAAACTCAGGAACAAAACATGTAAGTGCTGTGGGTCAGCTGCAGAAAGATAATTAGCTAATTGAACAATATTTAAAATAATTTAAACAAAGCCAGCTTGAGAAAGGAAAATGATAATCAAATCTTACACTTTAGGGCTGAAGATGATCAATAAAGAACCTCCAGCTGCAAACCTCACACAGCACTACCCAATTAGTCCTGCAGATTAAACACAGGCAGCTCTATTTTCATTTGAAGTACTAGGCATAGTGACTGTGATGGGAAAGATATCCGTAGTGTGGTCTGATTGCATGTCTCTAAATAGCAGGTATGTGTTATCTGCATTCTTTTATAACCTATGGCTTTGAAGAAAAAGCAAAATCTAGAGTCTCTCTCATTTGCTATACAACGGAGGAAAAAATAATCAATCAAAATACTGCGTAACTGGTTACTGGGAAACATAACCAATAATCACAACAGAAATCAGTCTTTTTCTTTGTAAGAAGTAAGTAAGTATAACTTCTTCGTATAATTCAGTGCCACTGTTAGGTTTTACAGCCATCACAGACTACAGTGTTCCACTTACAGCCTCAGACACTGATTCTGTGAGATTGGGAATCCTGCTACGAAGTCTCCTCTGGGAGAATGGGAATCTCCTCAGTTCTTGCTGACAATAACCATCAAGAGGTTTAAGAGTACTTTGGCAATTCACACTGCCCAGCACTCAGCACACTGAAGGATGGTATTGCAGGCAAAATCCCTACAAAAACTGCATCCCATATCATGACTGGGGCTCTTAAGGAGCTTTAGCAGCTGGCTTAACTACTAACTGGGCAGTATCTTCTACTTTTTGTTCCTGGAAGTCCATGTGCCTGGGTTCTAAAAGTTCCATCAACTTTTCCTGAAATCAGGATAAGATTATAGAAACAAAATCCTCTGACACTCTAAAGTCTCAAATGTAAGTCATATTTGTAAACTGTTAAACAATTATGGTGTTGGTAGAAGTAATGATAAAACTGGATAAGCTGGAAAAGACAGTAATTTGTTTTTCAAATTAGGTAAGAAAAACATCCTTCAGTTTGCCTAATAAAATACAACAGAAAGAAAGCTCCTACCATCCTCCATTAAGGATCTAAATCAGAATCATCTATGTTCCATTAGTTGTGAACTGAGCTTTTAATCTGTCAGGTTAGTTTCCATCAGACTAACATTCGCTATTGCCAAACCAGCCATTTATTTAGCTGAATTAGTTATACTTGATAGAACTCAAGAAGATAATTATTTTCTACCTGAATTTTCTAATGTTTAGTGTTTTAACCCCAATGATGACACAAAATGCAAGATATGGTAAATGGCATAATAACATCCAACATCTATACATTATCCTTTGTCACAAGGGCTCTCAAAGTACCCTAAAAAGAATATGCAGGAATCCTTTAATTCTTCCTCAACTGAAACTCACCTGCTTCTGAGTAAAATGACTCTTAAATAATGTGAATTCAGGCAAAAAAAATCCATTTAATCTGAAAGTAAACACCCTCTTCGTTACTTATACTTAACTTTCTCAACCGATCTTGGTGGGGGAGAAATTTTAGTGTTGAAAGCTATTGCCTTTGGTAGAAACTATCCAGGACACCATTGTTAAAATTTGTTAACATTTTTCAATGGATTTCGGCAAAATTCAAATTATGTTAATCATTGTAAGAAAGTCATTGCTCTTATTTGAAGATCTCGGGATTGAAAAAAGATGCCACGTTTGTGACCACCTATCCTTTATGAACAGAATGTATTGAGCATTTTGGTTCCCATGTTTTATGAAACAACTCCTCCAGGAGGACAGGTGCTATATTGTCAGGTGAGAGGGCTGGACACTACCATGACCATGGTACTGCCATAGAAAGAATGGCATCCAGCATCAGCCAGATCTGTTCCTCCAAAACTACCCACGGGGATCTACCAGGACAAGAACTGAAGCCATCCCTGTCCCGGGTGGTAAGATGCCATCAGAATGATACAGCTGGTAGGATGCACCTTCTGGGACTTACTTTCAGTTGTGCTGTCTTCTGACCGATGTCCCTCATCACATCATCAACCATTGCACTCTGCTGCTCGCTCTCTTGCGTAAGCTTTTGATTTTTCATCTTCAATTGCTCAAGTTCCTTACCAGCGTTTTCATTCAAGATCTGTTAGATTAAAGAACAACCCTATTAATTCTTTTAAATGTCATTACAATATCTACATATACATGAAGACAGAACTTTCCTGCTGCCCAGGAGATAAAAGCTGTTGCAGATTGTTGTCTGCTTAAAAACCACTCTTCATTGCTGATGAAATAACTAATGTTAAATATGATACATGGTCATAATGACATGGAGAAATCATATTTTCTAATGAATAACACATCCAGTGGAGGTTTTGTTTTTTTTTTTTGGAAGCTTAGCAGGTCTCTATTGCAGGTGGTAGATAGATATTTTACTTCTTGTTAGGCATTTGGCAACCATCACATACTACACCTTGCTACATACAATTACTGAAAATGAGTATGAGATTCAAATTACTTCAATCAGCAGAAAACAGGGGAGCTCTGTTTCATGAGCAAGCATCCTACATTAATGTGCTGATAACATTTCTCTGGGTATATGGTTTGCTGAGACCAGGACAAAGCATCTTCCTCTTTGTCTTCAGTCAAACATCTGGAATAGTGGTTTTGTGGTTTCTACACAGAACACGTATTTCAATACTGGAGCTACCAGACTTATCTTCTGCTTGATGGAACTTTCCTTGCAGTTTTACAGATATAAATGAGGAAAACACCACCATCATATTTTTCACTCATGATGAAGTCAATATGTATTACACCCTTAAAAAACATTAAAGGAAGAGCAGTAGAATCTAGTGTATAAACAAGGAAAAATACTCTTTCTTGTATTGCAAATGTCAGGATAACACTGTTTCAGGCAATCCTTTATTGAGACTTGGACAGGGGGGTGGGATAAAGCTTATAGCAGCTGTATCAAACCATTTTCAATGCCAAGCAAGAAAGGATATTTTATTAGAAATTTCTAATAAAATAGGAGTAAGAATAAGAGCAGGCATCACAAAAAACTACGATTCAGATGAGACAATAACCTGATGAAATTGCATGAGCTGTGTCACCTTCTTTTGCAGATCTCTATCCTGACCCTTGCAGAGTTGGATAGCCTGTGTTTTGGACAGACTTCTAGCAAAAGACCATGCAGGGCCTTCACAGACACCTTCAAGCCAGCACAGGCAAGAAAGACAATGCAGAAGTCTGGTTTATTAGCCCACACACAGCATTTTATGTGAACTCTCAGTTTCCAGGACAGTTTGGATAATTGAATGTCCCTAAAATCTACACTTTGAAAGGCTGAAAGACTTTTGAGACTATAAAAAGGAAAAAGAATGGAACAGATCCAGGAATTGTATATATAATGTGATTGCCATGGCAGATGATGGAGCTGTCCTCAAAAGCTGCATCAAATCAGTGATATTCAGAGAAATAATCAAGTCTTCTCTGTATCTCTCTATGTTAAGTATTTTATTAAGACTTTGTGTTGACTAAAAATTGGCACAGATCTCTACCTTCACAATTTCAGGGACCAAAAGGAAAGAAAAAGCCATAAAAGTCATAAATTTACAAGATACACACAACTCACAAGGAAGTTTCCCTTGAGGTAGGACCGGTTTACAGTGATGAGATCTCCCCTGCCATTTACTGAAATTGCTTGTGTGAGAGATTCTCACACAAGGGGAAATGGACTGAAAACCTGAAAACTCATACACTTGCAGAACACTATGTTAGGACATTTCCAGATAAAGTTTTTAGAAACAGAATGAGGAAAATCAATCAGAAAGGTTTATGACGACAGTTCCTTGCCCTTTCACAGGCTTGAGAGGCAGATAAAAATTATTGTGAAAAAGAAGAAAGAAGGGGATGGAGGTAAAATAATTTTACCAATGCCACCAGACACAATCAATAGCAAAACTGGCAATATAGTCAGAAGTCCAACCTGGCAGTCTCCTGCTCCTATAGATCATCCACACCCTTCACAGACTATGTCTCATTTGCTGTGATTTTTCAAGATGAACAATATCGTTGCAATCCACTACTGATTTCTGTGAGAAATCTATCTGAAATCTGTCAGCAAGCTTTACATATTTATTTATTAATAAATTAATATTTATATAAAAATAAATATTTATTAAAATTTAATAACTTAAAATAATCTCTCTCCCTCTCCCCTCAGGAAAATCCATTTTCTTCTTAATTACACATTTTACTCTAATCTTAGACCTGATGAATACAGTGTGCCATGTACCCTACCTGCTGCTCTCTAAGATTATTTTCTATTTTCAGTTGTTCCTCTGTGTTGTTCTCTATTTGTTGCTGTAACTTCTGGATCTCAGCTTGCTTGTTATCCATTTCAGCTAGAAGATTTTTCAGCTCAGTCTCCATTTTTTCCTTCTTTCGTGCCTCTCGTAATTCCTCACTTTGACGCAGCTGGATGTCTTGCTGAAGCTATAATAATAGAGAAGAAAACAGTTTTAAATTCTGCTGCCTTTTACTCAGGAAAACAAGTCCTCTCACCTCTCTGACTATGCTTGATTTTAAAAACAAGAGCTTCTGTATTACTGTAACCACCACTACATGCCAGATATTCTCAGAAGTAATTATGTTTTCTAATGGTTGAACAAAAAATCTGCATGAGGGGCCCTATTTATTGATGACAAACACTTGTTAAGCACCAGTCAGTTCACCCACACAGAAGGGTCTGATACAGTTCAAACATAAAAGCATTCCTCTGGAGATGCAGTGGCACAAATGTCTTTACTGTTATAAGTTACTTGCAGAGTGGTACTTTCTGAATGCAGCATTAAAATTAATTGGGGCTTGATGTTGTATTGCAAGGATTTTTACTTTTATTTTTCTCTCTGACTAGCAGAAACACTTATTACACTGATATTAAAGGAAAGAGAGAGATGTCAGACCAGTGTTCATTTTCACAACTGGTCTCAATCTTTCTGCTCTCAAAGTTCCTATGTGGGAATTCTGAAAGAGGAAAAGTTTCTCATATTTAATAGACTGTCTTGTGACTCCTGCTCTCTCCCTCCACAAAAATTTGATGGAGCAGAATCAGCAGAGAGGAGAGGCAGGGGGCTGATCCATATGGAAATATTCAGTTCAGCCAGGGACCAGCAACTGAAAGATGTTCTTTGCTTAAGGATTCCTCCCCCTCTGAGCCCGCAGATGAAAAGTTGCCAGAATTGACAGGGTCTTCAACAGGATCTTCAAAGAGACATTGTCGTTTAAGCAGTCTGAAGTGGAGAATAATGTCATACTGGGAGAATGGGAGGTGATTACAAATGCTGTAACAATTGTGTAAATTTACGGGTTGATGGAGTGAGTATCAGAAGATTAAGGCTGCCAAGATTCAACAAGTTTTGACTCTTTTCTCCCATGCCCACAATGCTGTCAGAAAAACAAAGATTTTATATTCTCTTCTAGTACATTCCCAGTCATCTGCTTTAGAAATAGAAACAATTTTTGTGCATGAAACCTAGACTGATCATTACTTTCCTATTTGTGATTAATAAAAAACTGAAAGCCACATGCTCCTTCTACCGTTTCTCTGTTCTTTGTTTAAGCATGATTTTCTACTCTTCCTTTCTCCTGATGTCTGGCTGCAGCCCCTATTTATATTCTGCTTTAAATTCTTTCATTTCTCATTATTATGCTTATATATTTGATATATCAGAGTTCTGTATCCCATTTTCCATCCTTTTCTACTTTCCATTCAGTGGCTATTCCACTGATCCTCAGCCTTCTCTATCACTAGCTGCTCTATACATTTAAAGGAACCCATACATATTGATCACGAAGAACAACTGTCTACTCAGATAGTCAGAAAAACAGAAAGCCTAACTTAATGTAAAGCTGAGATGGCATATGACTGCTCTCTACAGACACTTGTGTGGTGAAAAACTTAAGCTGAAAAACAGTAATCCAGAATCAGTGTGAAGAAGAAAGTAGGAGATCCCTAACCATAAAAAAGTAAGGATTTGGAAAAGCTTCCCATAAAGGAGAGAAAATAATTTCATTATTTTTAAAGTCAGATTTTGATACATTCTTAAGAATGATGGTATTTTATCATATGGCAACCACTGCCAACAGCAAGGGATCAAGAATCTTCATTCCAGGTCTATGTTCTAAGTGTCTCTCTCGAGGCATAAGGATTTACAATACAGAAAACATCCCACCTCTTCATATGAAAGATGATTACAATTCACAAAAAGCAACCTTGGCCTCATTGGAGTATTGGGAAGCTATGGAAGCAGCTGGTACATGACAATACCTTTTGCAAAGTACATAGCCCGGAACTACAGAAAAATATGGAAGTCATTCACAGCAGAATCCTTTCAGAGCACTCCTGAAACTCTGAGATGTGGAAGAACAGGTAGCAGTGTACTAGTCACTGGAGATCAACTGCAAGTGTGGAGAAAGGCTCAGGACAAAGCCTAAAATCACCATCTGGTAATCAGTACAGACCTGCAAAACTGATTCCTCTGCCTCATTTTTTGCCTTCTCTGTTTCCTGCTGCTGCTCTGTGATTTCAGTGAGACTTTGACGTAACTTCACAACTTCTGACAACAGTTGATCTCGCTCCTCTGTTACCTCTTCTTGAAGTCTTAGCAAATCCTCAACACTGGAAGCAAGGAAATAATAGTCAAGCAGTGTCACAGGCCATTTCAGTTCTTCCTCCTATGCCAGAGCAAGACTTTTGTGAGAAAGAGGAATTTAAATTTTTTTTTTTTCATTTTAAACTCCTCTGTATTAAGACTGATGGTCAACTGAATTATATGCTTTATCTCCTGTGATCAGAGTCACCATCAATCAAGTCAAACTCTTTCTTGTTGTATCACATCCTCATGGGTCTGAATAAACCTTCTGTTTCCCTTCCAGAAAGGTAACAGGGAACAATTCCCTGTTCTATGCCCACTGCAAAATTAGTCAGGGACCAAAAATGTTACAACGTTGTAACCACCCTCTCTGCACCTTACCTGACTGGATACCTAACTAGGTTATGTCTTACAGTCACATAACGTAAAAATAAAACCGACTCTCTGTTTTCACACACTTACAACACAAAAGGAATTCCAAGCTGTGGGTTCAAGCTCAATCTTAAAAAGCAGCCTTATCGTTCTAAAAGATTATAGGGTTTTTAAGGCTGAAACCTGCAAAGGAGTTACTTAGTCTCATGGCCTTGTCACTGGACAGGGTATTTAACCACAGAACTGGAGGGCAATACAGAGAGAACTTCAAGAAGAAATTGTAAGCTGGTGGGTCTCAGCAGCCTGGGCAGAACTGGAACCATGAGTGAGGTATTGGCAAAGTAACAGCTCCTGGATCTTGCAGGAAAATGCAGAAAGCAGAGAGAGAGAGAAGACTTTAAGGAGAGTTATACTAGGGGGAGGTTGAATGACCAAGCTTTTAGATCCAAGGAAACCTGTTAAACCGGTCCAGAACGCTTCAGGGACAAAAGGTGAAGGAGTGGATTTCTCATGGATCCAGGTGGTTTATGTGCTGGCACATTCCTTGGAAGGGGAAGTGTTTGAGCACACTGAAGACCTCTTGTTTTTGCATCCTGGATACACAGAGCATGCAGAGATGAGCATGTCCCATACATATCTTGCATGCATATTATAAATAAATACATTAAACAGTGTGAAAATTTCAAGCCATAATCAGGAGGGCCAACCATCAGCAATTTCAGCAGGAAGTGCACAGGTCACAGGGTCAACACACTTAATCCCATCTTTGAGTTTAACTTGTTACAGCATAAGCAGTCTCTGAGGACCTGATTCTACAAACAGTAAATTCTGGAGAGCTTCTGAGCAGCTCCAGAGGATGATTATTATGTGCACAATGCAGTGGCTTAGAGGCTCCATCTCAGACTAGGTACCTCTATGCGTGTTTGGTTAAAAAAAACCAAAACATACTCTTGAAAGTGTATAAATATAAACAAGAACACAGACAGTGTTAATGCCTTTTAACAAAGCTAGGAACAGGAGAGAAATCAAGTCTCCTGCCTTCCCGATATATCTACTTGACCTTGCTGCTGTGAACTGTAAAAATGTTGACAGGATCCTATTCTCAAAGTATGCTGAAGTGTTTGTCAGATAAAACAATATGACACATACTGAGAAAGTGCATAGTATTCCTTTTATTTGATCTCTCAGCTTAATCCAATACGGAATGAACTCGCTCAGAGCCTGATTCTGTACTTGCTCACTGCACAGACACACAAAGAAAGGTGTATTCATGAGAAAAGGCAGAAAAGATCTCTCTGTTTTCCACTGTGTCTACATGGCTAAACAAGGTATAGAATGATAGAAAATCAGATCAGGCTTTTCCTCTCCCCGAGGAAAACTTACTTGTACTCCTGTCCAGCTCTTTCCTTCATTAAATTATTTAGGCGTGAAATTTCCTTTTTCAGTGAATTAATTGTTTCCTTAGTTTTCTGTTCCCTTTCATGGGCTTTATCCACCATTTTCCAGGCCTTTTCAAGCTCCTAGGAACAAAATGGGAAACAATTACATAAATTAAATTGTATTTAAAAATAACCACAAATTAGAAATTAATTGCCTTGCATTTTGGTTAGTTCAGAAAATAAATTTTTGTGCCTTTTTATGCTTAGGTTCACAATAGTTCCCTTCACTTTTTTTTTGGCTGAGGGTATAGCAAACATTTTGAGCTGTTCAGGCTATGTCAATTTACACCAGAAAAGCTCTAATACATTTTCTTTAACACATAGATCTGAACATTTTCAAATCTCACTCTACGAGGCTTTGATCACACGAGTACCACTAATATCTAAAAATTTACTGACAATTCAGTGTCCACAAAGGTATCACCTACATAAATAGATAATGTCTGTAAAATTCTTATTAGCTGTTAGGACAGTGAACATCCAGTTTGATTTGGATGAGAAAAAGATGTTACTCAACTTTTCTGTCTCTTTGTTAATTTTCATCTGTGAGGACTTAGTGTAATTTGACTTGAGCTACTTATTTAGACAAGACACAATTCTTATGCCAAATTTTAGTACATGGAGTTATTTGAATGACAGATTTGTGTGCCTCTCTCAGAAGCCTAGGGTTTGATACCCACAAACAGGATAGGGGAGGAGGGTTCACTTGATTTTTAAACTTCCTCTGCATCTCTCTCCCTTGAATCAGATCCTTATGAATCAAACAAAAGGCTTATTCCTTGCCAGGTTCAAAGGAAGCTCCCACCATTTCTGGAATTCTGTGCTAAAAAAAAATGCATAAATTCAGCAAGTGACTGGACTGGAAGGAAAGTTCCTCAAGTCTCAGTAAACAATGAAGATACTACTTTTACACTAGAAGTCCCGGAGCTTCAAATCACAGCATGATGCTCTTTTCTCAGCTGGCTCCTAGCAGAGTTCTGGACTTGATGGACTCGGACAGATTTGGACCCCAAGTGTGGCTGTGCAGTTCTACATTAGCTCTAGGGCTCCCCAAGGAAAGCCAAATAGAAGCATCATTATGTCAGGCCATAATATCCCTTTCAACCCCTACTTGCATCATATGAAATTGGGGCAGGAAAAAAATATTTTAAAAACCATCTCCACAAAAAAGAAAATAAAATCATTTAATTTATATCAAATTGTTTATGGAAGTTCTTTATTGTAATTGACATCTCTGTTTCTGAAAAAAACCAACCCTATTTAACATAAAACTCTAAATTATGACACCTATGTTATGGTATATGGTTAATATACTTACAGAACCCTTAAAAATCAAATATATGTAATATTTAGCTGTTTACTGCCTAAATTAAAAATTCAAACTATAGAACTAGCAGAAGTAACAGGCTACCAGATTTTGCTGAAAAGAACACAAAGTATAACATCTGTAGCCTCTTCAAACTGCAGAGGGAATACATTTCCATTTTATTTATTCAGCTAGCTCAGCATATCCAAATTTGAGAAGCCAGCTGGGACTTAAAGATCAGGAATTTTTCCTCTTCCTTTTTCTTTCCCACATACTAATAAAGAGTTAAAAAATGGGCTTTTCTTGCTCAGAAATTCTGAAAATTACAGTCAATTAAACTCACTACCTACAAACAGTATTTTCATTACTTTAATAAATTACTTAGTCCAAAATTTAGCTTGAAAAATGTGCTTTTTCACTTATGTATCAAGCATATTTAAACAGTTTTATATATTCAAGTCAATTTTTATGTCATACATTTTGAGTTCAATTTCCATTCAACGCAGCAATGATCATACATAAAGTATTAAGTATCATCTAGTAAATTATAAGTTTTTCAGTCATTCATATCTTACACAAAAATGCTCAAGTCTGAAATTTAAATAAATGCATGTTAGGCTGAAATAATGGCATGAAGACACAGTGTATCATGTTGACTAGCAGAAAAGCATAAAATATAACTGTAAATAAACATGTTTCAGCCTTGTCAACCAGTAAGAGGCAACCACCCTTTCTCTAGAAAAATGCAAATTGAAAATAAGATTAAAGCTGATTACTTAAATCAGAGCTTCCTGCTGGCTGATTAGACTGTGATTAAAATTGGTGAATTAAATCATTATAATTGGAGTTTTGGGGAATAGAACTGGGGAATAAAATCAATACAACCTCTGAAAAGTTTTAGTAGCTCCAGTGAGTGTTTTCTTCTGATGAGTATTTGTAATAATGATCACTTGAAGTCAATGAGGCCATTCAGATAAGCACTGATTTCAGGTCACCCTAACCTGTGCTTTTTGAACTTTATCTTTCGTGTGTAAAAACTATTGCATTGAATTTGTATTGGTAATACCAATTTTTATCAATAAAGTTAGGAGACACATGTGATGGCCACATTTATATCCAAAATTGAAATAAGAATTTGCTACAGACTTCAGCATCAGCAAAACTGGGCTTCATTGTTGTTGCTTCTTGGTTGTGTCTTCTACTGTAAGAGCACATCAATAGATCCTTTATTTTCAGAAGTAAAAAGCAGCAAAATTTTGATGATGGAAGCCTTCAGAGAAGGAATAATCCACTTTGTTATTCAGTGTGAAAGACTGCAGTGTGTCAGCAACACGGGGTAATTGCAGTACAAGATAGGTAGGTAACACATGGCAGTCTGTTGCGTAATTAAAGGAACTACACTGGATGTTTGCTGTTAGAAGCATTCAAAAATTTTTGGAGAAGTACTGAATTCTGGAACTTGTGAAGCAGAACTTAGGAAGTGTGACTGCTTTACTTTACTTTCATTAAATACCCCAAAAGATCACATCAGTTTCATTGCTCAGAAACTGAGAATTAATGAAATGCTTTCTTATTATATTGGATTGATACGCCTGGAAATTGAAAATTTGGCAATTTCAAGCAGGGCAGTATAAGCGCCTATAAATTCCCCTTTAGCGTTTTTCCAGTGCAGACTCGTGGATCTGAGTCCCTACCCATGAAAAACAGAATTGTATAACTTCATTATTAGCTTGGCCCTCTGCTCCTTTGATATGACTGTAAAGCAGCAGATTGTTATGTCCAGTTTATTAAAACTACAAACCAGATCCTTTAACAGCCACCTGACAATTAACAGCTATTGATTATCACTGCCCCACATCCTGCCAGCCACTGATCTGTGTGGTTAACCCCTGCCCCAAACAAACCCTACTGATTACAAACAGGCTTCACATGGAGAAACATTTTGCTTCTGCAACTTTTATTTCTTATCCTAATGACCCATCAAGTCACCAAGATTTAGGGCCTTAATTTGGAGCAACTACACCATTTTTACAGGAACAGCCCCATCAGGATTCTTTTATTGTTTATAAATAATTAAACTGTGGGACAGATTATTTGTTTGATTTAGCACTGAAGAATATCATCTCGGCTATTGTAGCACTTGAACTTCCCTCAAGACTTAGTTTGGACACAAAAGAAACACATTTTTTGAATGTTAACAAAACTGTAGTGAAATACTACAGCTCTAATAGAACTTCCCTTCAGAAAGAAGAATAATATGGAATATAATGAGTTTACCAAGCAAAACTTCAACCAAGACATGAATATTTTAAACAATATCCAAATAACTCCTGAACCTTTAAGAGAAAGACTAATTCTCACAACCACACTGAAAAAATACCAGCTGTATACTTGGCTCACAGCACACCATTAGAAATGAAATGTCACATGTTGTGCTTTGCACATCATTTCTAACAGGATCATATTGTCAAGCAGCTTTTTCACTAGAAAAGCACTTAATGGGTTCAATAGTAGGCGGTATGGTTCAGTCATACCCTGCCTGAGCTTCAAATTAGCTGCTGAAATTGGAACAGCTCTTATTTTCCCAACATTTCCACTCCTCAGTTTTATGACATTCCTAAGATAGTGTCTCCTCAGTTTGGGAACATCTTGAAGGATCATCTCTCCTACTGTTCACACACACAGTATTGCCATGTAATAGCGAAAAGGAAATTATAAGGATCATTGTGGTTCCTGACATTCATCTACCAGGTTTTGATTAGCAGCACTGAAAATCAACAAGATTTTCTATGCTTTTCCTCCTCCTCGAGGAGGCTTTGAGCAGTACCATGGGTTTGCAAGCCACAGCCATAGGATGACAGTGCTGCTATTTATATTTACTCTGAATGTATTCTCTTCATAATTCTAAGGACAAGAAACTTCATTTCAAAGAACTTCTATTTCTGTAGCGCTCAAAAATCACTCTGGATTGCTACACTGACTTTATTTTACTGGAACAAAACACTTTATTGTAAGGCATGGAGGTTTCTCAACTAAATGGTAAATTAAAGGCTAGCTAGGTATCACAAAGCTAAGTTTTTAAACTATCAGAATGAAAAAAGTTCCAAATACAGTCTTATGATCACTTGCTTTAGGTTTCCGACCCTCAAAATTCACTGTAAGCCTAAAAATATCAACTGTTTTTAGTGAGCCAAGCACTTTGATTTGACAGAGTTCAAATCAATAATAACAAACAACACATCAGAGTAAATTGGTGAAATCACACTGAAATGCTATACAGGATTCCTTTTCAAAGACACTGTGAAACATTTATTTATGTAAGTTATCACTTCCCTGGCCTATAATCTGTATTTCCACAATAAGTAGAATTTTTATGTTCTGGCAACAGTTAACATCCAAGCAGCCCTGCAAAAGTATTAATGAATCAAGAATTTACATTAAGTTGAAAATGTGCCATTTTACAGAGGGAAAGCTTAAACAAAAACTATTAGCGAGTACTTGAAAGCCGATGGAGTTGGTTTAGTGCAAATAAACACAGATTTTGACTGAAACCTGTAAAAATACCAGGCTGAGCAAACAAAGCAAAGCAGAGGTTAAATAACTGGAGATGTCAGCTCTATGCTTAGGCCTCCAGATACTTCTCTACATAAAATCAAGTGTTCTTGCAGGTGCTTTTCTTATTACCATATTTTTCATTAACAATTTCAGATCATACTTCATTCTATTCAAAACTTTACCAACTTCAACGATGATATAGTTTCCTCATCATCTTTAGTGAGTTTTGTGAGCACAGCTACTTTAGATGACTTCTCCACAAGCTCAGCACTCAGCTTCCTGCATTTCTCCATGAGATGCTTTTCATTTTCACGAGACTTCTTCATAATAGCAATGAGCTTCTCATATTCGACACGGAATCTTTCCAGAGCTTCATCTCTACTCAGTATACTGATGAATTCTTGGGAGTCTTTCTCCAGTGCTTCAAACGCACTTTCTTCTAGATATAGTTTGTCAGACTTTTCCTAAGTGAAATAATCAACAAACAGGAGGAATTCAACATCTCACTTATGATCCCAGAATACAAAAAAGTAATATACTGAGTGTATAATAGCTACTAAGAAATCATGAAAAAATTTTCTGTAATAACAGTTCTTTTGCTAACATATAATATGCATGTTGTAGGCTATTTTTCAAACACATCTCCCCCAATTTTACTGAAATAACTCGTGTTTTACCAGCCAGAGTTCTTGTAATTGAGTCCCACAACTGCTTTAAAGGTAAGTCTATAAAATACCATCATTGTGATAGTGTTTGAATAATGCATCAACCACTGAGGAAACCCAGTATCTTAGCCCCAGTTCTGCCCAGTTCTCTACCTTCTAAACTCCCATTAGTTTATGATTTCTATCCAGACAGTGCCAGAGACTTCCAGACGAGCACATCTCAAAGCTCCAGCAATGCCAATGCAAGCCAGTCTTTCTTCTGTGGGAAATGCTACTGTTAAACCTTTCACAGAAGACATTTTTAATCTCGCTCAGTTCTGATGCCAAATCCTTGCAAATGCATCTCTGAGGTGGTCACACTAGGATAGGGAAGCAGCTCTCCTGTCAGCAGGAAAACCTCGAGGGCACCTTTAACACTACAGCCCATGCTCCGGCCAGCATAAAAGAACAATCCAAACTGTGAGCCGAAACTTAGTGCAGCCCCCTTCAAACCTGCTCTGGGATTCACGGGTTTCTTCTCATGTCATCCTCCTCTCCAAACCACAGAATCACAAAATGGTTTGGGTTGGAAGGGGCCTTAAAGATCATCTCATTCTGACTCCCCACCATGGACCTTCCACTAAACCAGGTTGCTCAGAGCTCCATCCAACCTGGCCTTGAACACTTCCAGGGATGGGACATCTGCAACTTCTCTGGGCAAACTGTGCCAGTGCCTCACCACCCTCACAGTAAAGAATTTTCTCCTAATATCCGATCTAAACCTGCTCTCAGTTTGAATCCATTCCCCTCTGTCCTGTCCTGTCCCCCTGTCCTTTCCCCACTACACGCTCTCTTTTCCCTCTCCAGCTCTCTTGTAGGCTCCCTTCAGGTATTTCAGTCCTGATCTTGTTCATGTTTGTGATTGTAAACAGAGTTAAAAGACGAGCAGTAATGACGAGGGGAGGCAGGGCAGGAATCACACCCACGATCTTAAATGTGGCAGCTGCTCCTAAAATTTAAGAATTACTACTGCCTGTGTACAAGTAGCCTAATTGCTCCTACTTTCAACACAGGACATAACTGAGCTCTGCTCACACAGGTGACACATAAACATGGTATATGGCTACAGATGATACACAGGTGATGTTGTTGGGTTTATCCTGAGATGCAGCCTTCGTCCTGTCCAGGGGACAGGAAGGGAAGGAAGGGACAGGTTGCAGGTTACCTCAGCCATGCTGCCGTCGGGTGGGGGCGGCGGGCTCGGAGCGGCGGGTCGGTGTCAGTGCTGGTGCCGGTGGCGGTGCCGGGGCGATGCCGGTGGCGGTGCCGGGGACACGGGCGGTGGCGGTGCTGGGGCGGTGGCGGTGCTGGGGCGGTGCCGGGGGCAGGGGCGGGGNGGCCGCTGCTCGCAGCCAAGGCCGCTGAGGTATCGTAGCAACGGCGCCGGCTGCGGGCGGGGCCCAGCGGCTGCTCGGGGAGGCCCGCGGCGGCTGGGGACATGGATGGCCCCGTTCACCCCGCCGCCGAAGGGTGACTTGTCCTCCGAAAACTGTGTGTCCATCTTGCTGATGAAGTTCGGCCGTCGGGGATTTTAACCAAGGACACCGAGGAATGTTTCCCCTCCGACCCAAAAGGCTCCCTGAGCAGAGCAGCTCAGCGCGGCCGGCATGGTGGGCCAGCTCAATCCCGGAATTGTTAGGGTGGCACGAACCTCTGGCGATCATCCAGTCCAACCGCCCTGCCAAGGCAGCGTCACCCAGAGCAGGTGACACAGAATGTGTCCAGGTCGGTTTTGAATGTCTCCACAGAGGGAGACCTCACGACATCCCTGGGCAGCCTGTTCCAGGGCTCTGCCACCCTCTATGGAAAGATTTTCTTCCTCATGTTGAAGTGGAACATCTTGGCAGTTTAGTGTATGGCCATTGCTCCTCATCCTGTCATTAGGCACCACTGAAAAGAGCCTGGCACCATCCTCTCGACACCAGTCTTAGAGACATTTATATGCATTGATGAGATCCTCGCTCACTCTTCTCCAGACTGAACAGGCCCAGCTCCTGAAGTCTCTCATCATACAAGAGATGCTTTAGACCCATCATCATCTTCGTGGCCTCTGCTGGACCCTTTCCAGTAGCTCCTTGTCTTTCTTTACTGAGTCCACTCAAGGCAAGGTCCTGTGGAAGGCAATAAACAGGGGTTTGTGCAGTTCAGGGGCACAAATCGTAGAACCACAGAATATATTGGGTTGGAAGGGACCTTAAAGATCATCTCATTCCAACCCCATTGCCATAGGCAAGGACACCATCCACTAGACCAGGTTGCTCAGAGCTCCATCCAGCCTGGGCTGGAACACTTCCAGGAATGGGGCATCCACAACTTCTCTGGGCAACCTGTGCCAATGCCTCACCACCCTCACAGTAAAGAATTTCTTCCTTAAATCTGATCTAAGCCTGCCCTCCTACAGCTTAAGGCCATTTCCCCTTGTCCTGTCACTACATGCCAAATGGCATTTGGAGCCTGGCTGCTGCCATGTCATTGTACCCAGCTATTCACAGTAGCCTGTCCGTGGGTGGTTTGGCACAATCCATGGTGCAGGACAAGGGGCAGCAGGACAGCGGCTCCGCTTCAGAGCTGTGCTCAAGAATCAGCCGCTGCTGTTCACTCCCAGCTAACCCCTGAAATGGTGGGGTTTATCTCTCTAAGCACACAAATTGTTCCATCTGACAGCTTTTCAGGGCAGGGAATGTACTGTACCATGTATACATTCCCTAGCCGCATGGATGTTGGTTACAACCTTAAAGTACCACTTGAAACAAATAATGATGATGGAAAACTTTTTCTCTTGCTGGTTTAATGAAGCCTGAATTGTAGCACTTCATTTTACTGATTACGTGGCAAAATAGGCAGTTTCAAATGGATGCTTTCAAATGGTCTGATTTTACCATTAGAACTGGAGAATAATACGCATTTTATAATGTATTCTTTTTATGTGTGACTTAATTTACAAAATATCCTATACACTAAAACATTCAATCATTTCAATACACATTTCTAATGAAAAAAATCAATAAAGTTCCTTTTCTAAGTTTTGCACTCCTCTTTTTCCTCATTTTCTTTTGTACTGATGTTTCTCACATAATAAAATTACCAGGAAGATGATTATGATAAATTCCTTAATCCTAGGATTTCAGTTCTCAAGAGGACCAAACTTCTAGACCTTTAAAATAAAACAACTGCACATGTAATGAAATATCAAATGGTATGATTTTAATTTTGTGAGCAAAATACTGCTGGAGGAAGGGGACATGCTCAGAATTTTAAAGAATAATATTATATGATGAACAAAAAAAACCCACTTCAATTTACATCCCAAATATATAACTTTGACTTTATTATACTGTTTCTTAAATCTTTAAAAGCAAAACAGGAGTGGAAACTCATGAAGGGAGGTAGTCACCTTTGTGCTTCAGGTACATGTTTGTGCTTGAAGGTAACAGCATAAATGTGTCCAAAAATTATACCCATTTATTAAGACATTCCCATGAGCTTCCTGGTCTGGTTGAAAGTGTCCCTGTTCACTGCACAGGATTGGAATAGATGACCTTTAAAGGCCCCTCCCAACCCAAACTATTCTATGATTCTACTCTTAGGTTTTTCAAACTCCTGGTGATCTGTGTCCTCTGAGACCGTATAAGAGTGACTGTATAGACTGGTCTTCATGACAACTTCCATTTAAGCTAAATGCATTCAAATTCTGCAAGTTCAGCCTTGTGGTAGCTGCACCTCTAACTGCAGTACAGACAGAGTGGGGTGAGTGTTAGGAGTCCATGATAACTCATGCAAAAGCCTATTTTTTTACCAAAAAATCACAACTTAAAACATCACAACTCAAAGCACATAAGTTCAACCAGGACACATATCTGTGACAAGACTCAAATATTCACGCTGAATTAATTCTGCAACAAATTATATTAAACAGCAAGAGAATGCCTCAATAGCTTCATAAACAAGGGGCTGCACTGACACTCAAGAGGACACCTGGGTTTCTGACCTTACCAAGAATTTACTTTAGCTCAGGACCAGCCACTTAAAATTCCCTGTACTTGGGATTCATTAGTGAAGTTCAAATAACCACATCTGCCATCCTGCAGTGGTGCTGTGACTGTCATGGCTATAAATGATGCACTCATGTCAGAGAGAGAACCTCTGGACAAGGTGGAGCTCTTCAAGTGGGATCACCTTTTGACTCTCCCTTTTAAGACGAGCATATGTCCTCAGCTCTGCAAAAGCCTTTCTGCTAGTAAGAGCAAAAAACTCCAACAGCCACAGAAGAAAAAGAAAAGTATCTTAAATAAAAACAAATAAATATCCATTATAGCAAGGACAAGCCAGACCTAGAAAGTTTCAGTTCATTGAAAAGATTGTTATTTTATTTCTCTGCATGTCTGACTTTGTTCATGAGACACATGCACTTTATGGTAAATAAGCAGAATCACCTGTCTCACCAACTGCATAAAAGAGAATTTTGCATCAGCAGGGTGTGTTGGTGTGCATGCAGAAAGGGTTACTAGAGAAGAAGTGTTTGCTTACTGATTTATTTGAGGTCACAACCCTTGTGCAGTTAATTTAAGACATGTTTTAAACTGTAGTGGCATGAAAATGATAAGCCATTACTTCCTGAATGCAAGGATTTATGGGCTACTGCACAGATATAAATAATAAAGTAAAACCTCATCATAAGATGACCCAGGAGTATGTAAGCCATTTGGGACAGGGACCATGACAGTATGTGTCTTCGGGAAAGTGTGAAAGGACCCTCGTGGCCTCTGGCCGGTAAGGACAGGATGAACGGATAAAGGGAAGAGCGGGGTTGAAGTGATTGCTCCCGGTCCCGCTGCTGTCGGGAGGCGTCGGGAGGCGGCAGCACCGCACCGCGGCCGTGCCTCCTGCACCGCCCCTCTGCACCGCCCCGCACCGCCGCCGTGCCTGCTGCAC
>VWZT01001561.1:94585-143876 GCA_013397055.1 Pachycephala philippinensis
GAGCAGCGGCAGCCCGGGCGGGGCGGGCTCCTGCCCCTCGCCGCCCCACAGCGCCGGTGTGCGCGGAGCGCCCGGGAGCGGGGCCGCCGACACGGCCCGGCCCGGCCCGGCCCGGTGAGTGTGTCCGGGGGTGCGGGGCGGGGGGGAAGGGTCCTGCCCGCCTTCGGGACGGAGCGGCGGTGCGGGCTGCCCGCGGCGGGCCGCCTTGGTGTGCCTGTCCCCGGCTTCTCCTCACGGGCTAACTTTTGTGTTGTGCGCCTTCTCCGTCCCGGTGGGTGCCGGGGCACCGGCAGGGTCGGGCCCCTGAGGCGGGGTACTGCGCCCAGCAGAGTTCCTGCAGAGCTTTGGGCGTCCCTCTGCCCGCAGCCCCGGCGGGAGCCGAACGCGCGGGGCGCCGGGAGCGGCGGGAGAGCGGCGGGAGAGCGGCCGCAGCCCCCCGGGGACTCGGCGGGACCGAGCCGTGTGATCAGAGAGCTCTCGGCCATCGCCCTTTGCTGGTGACACGGTCCCTGGTGTCCTGGGGCCACCGCTGACCTCGGACATGTACAGTCCATGCCAAATGCATCATTGAGCTTTGCTGCGTGCTCAGTGTTACACGGCTTGGGCTTAAAACTTCCTTGTCTTTCTTGTGAGATACACAACATCTCACTAATGAGTACAGTGAGAAGGACTGAAGTTTTCAGTGGAGCTGAAGAAGGGATATTTTCAGTAGAGCTGCTCGCCATGTGTGTGGGCATGTTTTTTAAGGCGGCCAGCAGGTATTTGTAGCTCAAACCAGAGTGAGCCAGGACTGTGATCGTGGAAGTCAATGGTCTGTAAAACTGACGTGGAGAACACGAGCCTTAGTGGCCTTTTCATCTTCAGCTTGGTAGTCTCCCACTGAAACAGTTCTTTTGGGAACTACCATGCTAAAATCCTTCAGGAAAATAGGACGTGTTCCTATTGGTATCTCTTACATGGTCAGACAAGATGAGCAGTGTCTCTAAGCAAACATTACCATTAATATGCTTTTAATGAGTGCTGTAGGCCTCACCCATACCCAGTGCATCTCCTTCAGGCACAAGTGTTTGCCATGAGCTGCCAGGCAAGGACCTGAGCTGCCATGAAAGCAGCACTTGGACAGGAGAGCCGCTGTAGTGCAGTATCTCGTGTTGTGTGAGGTTTTTTAGTTTGGTTTGGTGATGATGGTAATGCTCTTCTGCAGCTCTGACTAAAGTGATTCTGGCTACCTTCACAGGCATCTGCTTTTAAAATCAGATTTTCCTTAGTATAAGTGAACAGGGTTCTCTTAGTCCTCAAAGAAAAGTAGAGCATAGAAATTAGGAATAGAAACTTCAAGCCTTCTCTTCAGCCTTGTTTTCAGCACAATAGATGCTTCTTGCTGCTTTCACGTGGGAACTGCACTTATTAAGTGTGATTGCCACAGATGTGGAGAGAGGTGAATTGATTTCCCAAATTCAGAGAACCAGTGTGAGTACTGGGACCAGCCCTGAGGGTTTCTTGACTCCCAGCTCTAGATGGTACTATTTTTTGCTTGCACAACTTGGGTGTACGGGACTCAGTGATCTGTGTTTGCACCAGTGGCATCTGCAAGGAAGAAGCAACTGTGCACACCAAAGGCATTGAACTTGTTTATCAAGAGCTCAGGTGGTGGCCCCTCCCCACCTAACAGTCTTCCTCTTTTTGTTGCTTGGAGCATTACTATATACTAAGAACACATTTTTTCTTTTTCTTTCTCTTGGTGTTTTTTTTTTTGTTTTTTTTTTGTACACTACCTCCCCCCCAATCAAGTCAGACTAAATATCCCGGGTCAGGGACTGAGGAATTTGGTTTTCCTGAGTAATTGTTTTGGGCCGTCTGATGACTTGGGCAACCAAAAGCTGCATGTCCTGCTCCCCTTTTGTTTTTTTGTTGGTGTTATCCATGGCAATAAGGGCTCTTATGTGTCTCTGCATGATGTCTCAGAGGGATGCCAATGCTGATGATTCTTCTTGCATGGCAATGACTAACACGGGAAAAGAATCTGATCCACAGAAAACTAACACTGGTATTTCACGAGCTGATCTCACTAATTTTTGAGTTTGTTTTTTAAGAAAAACTGTATGGTTTTCCAAAGGACAGTTTTAGTCTGGCTTTTGCAACTGTCTACCTGCTGACTGTGGTTTCAGTATCTTGGAGCTTGCCTACAAATGAATTAGCACAGGTATATGAACTCCATGAAGGGCCTGCATGAGTCTCTCTGCTATCCTTTGCTGTCCTGTCCTGCTTGCTCTGCTCCACGGAATTGCAATTGCAATCCATAGCAATGGTGCAATGGAAAAGGAAGCTGAAAAAAGCTTCTGGCTTGTTCCTTTAGATCCCCTTTAAAATGGACAGTTGGGTGGGCCAGATTTTTCTCTCCCAAGTGTTATTACAATCCATTTATACTGGGGAAAAAGCAGGTTTGCTGCCAGGCAGCATATTTTCCATCGGCACTAGTAATTGTTGGGTGGCGGAGAGAGGTAGAGACTCTGGTTTCCAGGCTGGAGGGAGAGAGCGTGGCCAGGGTGTGCACTGGGTAGCATCGTCATGTGCCCAACCACGAATTCCAGGTTTTGCAGGGATGTGGGCTCAGCTGTGTAAGCAAAACCTTCTGCCTGCTCACTCGTTGGAGCGGGCAGGGAGGCAGGTAGCCAACCTTCAGGCTGCTTGAGGGATGGAGAGCTGGCCTGGGGTGCAGCTGCAGCAGGGCTCTTTTTTTAGCTTGTTTATACTTACACACACGTGGGCCATGCAAAGTTGGCTGAACCAACCTTGACCAGCAGCAAAACAAACAGGTTTTACTGCCATGACCCGAAGGCCAGATCAGCCGCTGACCTTCACTGGAGCAGAGACAGCTTTCATTTCTCTCAAGGAGAGGAGGCTCTTGTATAGGGCTGACTCAAAACAAACATTGTGCTGGGCTGCTCAGACTTTCTCGTGGAAGCAGTGTTAAGAAGGCTTATGCAAGACAAAGAGGTGATTCGAGGTACCCAGCATGGCTTCACTGAGGGCAAGTAATGCCTGACCAATCTGGTGGCCTTCTATGATGGAGTGACTGCAATGTTTGGCAAGGAAAGACAGGCTGGTGTAATTTACCTAGACTTCTGTAAGACCTTTGACATCATTCCACACAATACCTTCATCTCCAAATTCGAGAAATTATTGGAAGGGTTGACTGTTCATTGGATAAGGATTTGGCTGGATGGACACATCCAGAGAGTTGTGGTCATTGGCTCTCTGTCCACGTGAGGGCCAGTGGCGTCCCTCAGGGACTGGTGCTCTTTAATACCTTTATCAGTGGCATAGTGAGATCGAGTGCACCCTCAGCAGCTTTGTAGATGACACCCAGCTGAGCGGTGCTGTTGGCACAACAGAGGGAAGGGATGGCATCCAGGGAGACCTGGACAAGCTCGAGAGGTGGGCCCACAAGACTCTTGTGAAGTTCAACAAGGCCAAGTGCAAGATGCTGCACCTGGTTTGGGGCAACTCCAGATATGAAGACAGACTGGGAGAACTCATTGAGAACAGACCTGTGAGAATGACTTGGGGTCTCGCTAAATGAAAAGCTGGACTGACCCAGCAATGTGTGCCTGCAGCCCAGAAAGCCAACCATGTCCTGGGCTGCATCCAAAGCAGCATAGGTAGCAGGTCGAGGGAGGGGATTCTGCCCCTCTACTCCACTCTGCTGAGACTCCACCTGCAGTGCTGCATCCATCTCTGGGGTTCCCAGCACAGGAAGGACATGGAACTCTTGGAGCAGGTACAAAGGAGGCCAAAAAGATTATCAGAGGGCTGGAGCACCTCTCCTATGAAAATAGGCTGAGAGAGTTGTTCAGCCTGGAGGTTCTGAAGAGACATCATTGCAGCCTTCCAGTACCCATAAGGTTCAGCCAAGGTCTCTACAACATCTGTACACATAGTTGAGGGAGACCCTAACTTAAACTCTCTCTTTTGAGATTTAAAAATTATGTTAACAAGTGAATTGTAAGTCCCATAGCAACAGTTCCTGCCCAGCATTTAATAGCTCCTTTCCTCCAAGCAGATGCACCTGCTCTACCTCACTGGCCCTGGGCCACCATGAGACCAGACATTGCAGGCCCTCAGGGCTTACAAATATCCACTGGGATATTACAGTGCAGGTCCGGACCGCTGAGGTTTGGGGTGTCTTTCTCCTGTGTTCAGCACTGTGCTGCTGCTGGAGGTGTTGTGGCACTGGTTGAGCAGAGGCACCAGCAGCCCTGCAAGATGGGAGGGCTGGGCAGAGCCCATTTGCCCAATTTGGCCTCACAGTGGAAGATGGAACAGAGAAGTGAAACTTTATACAGTCTGGTCAGAGCAGGTATGTGGGAGGAGGGGGGTGAATTGAAGGAGTTCAAGAGAGCAAGGATGCGTCAACCTAATGCTGAGCCCTTAAAATACCCCACTCTAAAGCCCAGCTCAGCCCACACTGATCATTTCATCAGGCTTTGGATGAAGACAGTGGGAGGGTTTGAAGTGGTGGTAGCTGGAAATGAGGGTGGGGCATTCCTCCTCCCCAGCCCATTTGTGTGCAGCTGGGGAATGTCTCTGTTGTCTGCCTGCAACCAGCTTGTTGAGTCCTCCCCTCCTGTGGTTGGGGGACTTTGTTTCCTGTTGCATAGAAAATTTCTTCACTTCTCTATCCTAAAATATTGTAGTTTATCTTTTGTGGTTCTGTGTTTCACATCTTCCTGTGCTCTTACGCTTGCTTCCTGCCTCTTCTGTGTTTTCTGTTTCTCCCATTAGCTCTCTAAACCCAACTCCCCAAGCAAGTATTTCTACCTTACAAGCTGCTTACAGCAGCTAGATGCTTTTCTAGACAAACCAATCCCAGACAAAACTGTCCCAGCCCTTGCACTTATGCAGCTGCTCATTTGACCCTAATCCATTTTAAAAGGAGAGTGCTGGTGGGTGAGGATGGAGTCAGAGGAGAAGGTCCTTGCTTGCCAACACGTCTGGAAGGCTCAGAGACCCACAGTGTGATCTGCACACTTTCCCATGGGAGAAGCAGTGTTTTAACTCTTCCCTGATCACTTCAAACTGATTATTTCTGGTCCTTTGAGCTTTTATGATCATTTTATTAGGTAAGGGGGTGAGTTTATCTCTCTTTTAATGAATCCCTAATTTAGATAACTGCATTATGTACCCATCTTCTGCCTGCACTTCCTCATTCATTCTCTTTGTGTTTTGCAGACTTCCTGGCTGTGCTTCAGTGGCGGGTGACTGAATTTAGTCTTCTCTGCATCACGGCGATAGTAGTAATGTGAACTTTAATGAGCACCTGTAAAGCTGTGTAGCAGGTAAGTGCTCCAGGGGTCATTCTTCCTTCCAGATTTGATGTGATTTAAAAAAGCTTCTTGATGGGCTCTAACTAGGAGATCTTGAGCCTTGCAGCAGAAATGCTGAAAGGGAATTGGTGTGGCTCATATATTAGAAATGTTCCCAGCAGTGAGCTTCAGACAGCTTCTTGCAAAGCAAAAGTAGCAATGTTGTGAAGGTTTAATTTGGAAATGGCTTCAGTGGGGAAGATCAGTGTTAAAAGCCTCTCTCTTTTGGACTTGCAATATAAAATTGTTTTTATCTGACTGCTTGGTACAGTTGGGATCTAGTCAGAGAGTGATGGCAGAAGGGAACCAAAGGGTCCAAAGCTTTGCTGACATCAGCTACTGATGCATTTCCTACTGCATAGGAGAACTTGCCAGAAATACCTTACCCAGACTGGGAAAGTACTGGAATTCCCCTCTTCTAAGTGTTAGAGGGAGAGCAAGTGCCTGGAAGTGCCTGGACAACTTCCAGATGATCAAGGGTGACAGCAGAGACAGACGAAGGGAAGCAGTGCTTTCACAAGCCAGCGATGTGTAGAGTTTTCATGTTTGTCTGAAAACCCCTACAAACACGCTGAAAGGAGAACTTCTGGGTGAAACCAAGATGTCTGGCAGTGCTGCTCTGCGAGTGTGTGACAGGAGGCTCTACGGGTAGCAGTGGTGGGAAGGCAAGAACTGGAGCTGATGACAGAGGGAGCTGCCAGAGCAGCAGTCTTGGCTGCCACAATGTCCTGCTACAGCTCTGAGTACCTGTTAGTTCATGCTCTCCACATGATTTTTTTTTTTTTTTTAACTTATTTATTCTGGATCTGTGTTGGGTGGTGTCTGTCCCCATTTTCCCATGACAGAGTTCAAACAGCTGCTCTGCTCTAGCAAAGCTCAGCTCACGGAGTTCCCTGGCATGCTCCTCCAGCCAGCCCCGATCAAAGCTGTGAGAGCTGGCCCACTGCCATTCTCCTGTGTGTAAATGAAGCTCTTTCTCTTTTTCCTTTCCATTCACCATCTTTCATTATTATCCCTCCTCCAGAGTCAGGTTTTTCTGGCTGATCTAGCACAATATTTGTATCAGCAGTATTTGCCTCAAGGCAGAGATGCTTTTTCAGCATTTATAGGGAAAACATCTGATGCATCCCACTGCCATGTATGTGGCTCAGAAAAACCAAGCATGGTGTTGGCAAGGATGAGGACCATTGCAGCCAACTCCGGCAGAATTTAAGCCCTGTTAGGCACAGTCTCCAACTCATAGGGTTATTCTGGTTGCCTGGCAAAGGAAACCTGTTACTGTTCCTTCACTTTTGAAACTAGGGGAAGAGCACGTAGAGAAGGTTCTTGTGCCTGAGCAGGAAAAGGGACATGAGTTATAAGGTGTCAGCTGAGCCACCTGTGTAACCAACTCATCTTTCCGTGGGTTGCCTCCAGGGATGGTGGGTGCCCTCAGTTGAAAAGGAAGAGTTTGTGGTCAAACCCAAATAAAACCAATGTAAATCGGCTTGAGAGTGCCTTGCTTTCAGCAAAGGGTTTGGTGATGAGTGGTGAGCACCTGATGAGGAGTGGGAGCAAATGGTTCCCACATTGTCTGCAAGGAGGTGAAGGAGCTCCCTAAGACAAGGTACCACCTGCCTGTGCCAGGGTCCCAGCAGGGATCCAAACAGCATGTTTCGAGAAAGCACGTGCAGTGATAAGGAGATTTTCCTGCAGGTAGGGGCAGCTAAGCAGTAGTCTAGACTGCCTTGGGAGGCAAAGATTTGCTGGAAGTTTTTCAGAACAAAGTAAACAGAGACTTGCCAGAAATCATCCAGGCACAGTGTAAGCCATGTGTGTAGGCAGAGAGAAGAAACCGTATTGCTTTTTTAGACCTCTTTTTTCCCCACTTTTTAAGCTCTTGTGGAGTGTTAACACGTACCAGAGGTGGAGCTGAGGAGATGTTCTCGAGCTTAAAATGTCACACTTGATATTCACACTATAGTGCTTCCCAGAGGGGCTTGGTTTTCCGTATCTGCATCCAGAATGCTTCAATCCTAATCTGTTTCCACCTGGATGTTCAGGTAGCTTACTGCCACTGGTTTCAGAGGAGAGTTTGATTTCTAAAGGCCTCTGGGGATTTAGCAGCCAAATACCTTGGGACTGTTGGAAATGTGAGGGAAAATCCTTGAAGTTTCAGCAGCACAGACACCCTTGCACTGCAGATTGCAACTCATTCATGGTAATTAAAAATGACCCTTATCGTCCAATCTTGTAGGGGCAAGGATGGAAGGGATGTCTTCATTTTGAGTTGCTGGAATCCACCAGTTGACCCTCCCCTCCTGTGGCACACAATGACACAAATTATTGGCACAGTAGGTGACTTAAGGACAGAGCTCTAGTGTGGTCCCACCTAGTGAGCTGGCTATGCTCAGTCTAAGAATCATGGCCATGCTTTTCTGCAGCCAAAGTCAAAAGATGGTGTGAAGGTGCTTGGGTGATGCTTATCCCACCTCCCTGTTGACTCACAGCTACATCGTGCTCTTGGAATAGGTGCAGGGTTATGATCTCATGCTCTGAAGGAGTTACAGGAAGAAATGTGGACTGAAAGGGATGTGTTTGTGTGCTGAGTTATCCACAACACATGCTCTCAGCTCAGCCTTGTATTTGCTGCTACTCCTGGATGCTTTGGGTCTCCCACGTGGAGCTGGAGGCTTTGCTCCTTGCTAAGCTCCTTGCCTGCTGCAGCAGAGGGGTTTTTGTGCCTGTGAGCAGGGGCCCCACAGCTATGACTCACAGTTCCCATTACGTTGTAACTTAGCCTTTAAGTGAGCCGAGAGGCTGTCCCTTGGCTTTCAAACAAAGCCTTCCTTTGTTGTGCCTAGGGTATAAAGAAAGCAACCGTATGTGCTCACCCCACACATCCCAAATGAAAACCACGTGGCTTCACAACCTTACTATGTGTGTTTGATACTTCTGCTGCAGCACTGCAAGTTACATGGCTCCTTTCCCCTTGAGTCTTTCAGAGTTTTTCTTCCCAGTGTTCAGTTTACAAATTCTTCAGGGAAACAAACAGCTTAGAGATGTTTCCTTTCCTTGGTAAGAAGAGGGGACTGAGCAGAGAGCACATGAAAATTATTAAATATGGGTGCATGTGGCAATAGGCTGTCTCTGAGTCATTCCTTTGGGTGCAAAAAAGGCTCTGGGTTGGTGGCCATGGGTGCTGAAAGGACGAGCTTCATGGAAATATTGTACGGAAGTGGGGCAGTTTGTTTTCTTGTATGACTTTGCTTTCTTCTGCTGCTTTTTATTTATTCAAACTCATTTTGAAGAGTGGGATTAGCCAGAGTACTCTGCAGCCAACATATTTGTGTGCATACGTCTGTCTTGGCAGTTTTTAGGTTTATGGCAAGTGAGCCAAGACTGGGATTTCTGCTTCCCAAAGCGTTTGTGTTGTTTCTCCTGATCTTTTCTAGAGTCACTAGGTAATGAAGTAAGAGGGTTTGATTCTTCCTCCAGAGGCTGTGTGCAATGCGAAGTGTCTCTGCTTAGATCAGGGAGTCACCCTGGTGAGAGGCAAGGAAATGGGGCAATGCAGTAAAAGTGCTCTTCTTGTTCTCTCTTCCTTCCACACGCTCTACCCATCCCTGCAGGGGCTTGCACAGGCTGTTGGGTTGTGTTTTGTTTTTTACTTTATTTAAAGAACTATATTGTGTTAAAAAAAAAAAAAAAGCTGGGATTGCAGGCAATGGAATAAAGCATTGCTTTTGATTTCTGTGGTGACGTTTTGGCAACAATAGCCAGCTTTTAAATACAGTTTTTTCCCTATTGTTTGAATACAAACAGCAGTGACTAGTTAGCAAAACAATGGTCCAATATCACACAAACCTTCAATCCCATCCAGTGTTTTTTAATCCTGTTTAAGCACATACGTGGGCTTGCAGGTCTCTTTGAGTGTGGCTTTGTCACTGAATCGAGACTGTGATGGAGTAGAAGATCTCAGATCAGCCAAATTCCCAGTCTGCAATGACAGTTTGTTTTTGCTATGTTTTTGTTCAGTGTCTCGGTGTGGAAGTGTCTGGCAACTATTGTGCTTTCTGCTGTCTGTAATACGTAAGTGCATGACTGAAATGGGACTTCATAGTTTCACATGTAAAATGTAATTACTCTGCGAGTCATGTCTGAGCTGTGCCAGTATCCACATGTGCTCTTTTTTAGATGTGCTGGAGTGCTGTATCCCTGCTGGGAAATCAGCTTTCTAATAATGTTTCCACCAATTCTTTTAATACCAAAGCATTTGTTCCAGTGGGTGTACAATGTACAGTTAAGTTGGATGTACAAAGATGCATATGCTTACCACAGGATGAGGACAGCCAGAGTTACCACTGCCTGATTTAACAACAGTGGTGTGGGGGTTTTCCACCTTGCTGAGAAAGAAGTGGGGAAAAGGAGGGCAGATTTAAACAAACATCTTGGCAATTGAACCCTTTCTGTACTCACCACCTCTCCCTGAGGTGACTGCCAGGCCGGATCCATGAGCCATGGCTGCCTCACGTGCAAGGAGCTGTTGTGTGGCTGAGGGGGTGACAGCCAGGGTGTGACCCAGCACGAGCACCAGGTGGAGGCCAGAGAGCATCTGTGCAGTGGTAGTGCTCCATCCATTGTGGTTGACACTATCAGGCTTTTGGTGGAGCAGCAGGGGTGTTGTGTCTATCTGTGCTGATGAAAGATTGGGCAAGGGAATGACCAACTATTGCCCAGGCTGCCATCATGTTGGGTTGGAGGAGAAGGGTGCTAGTAAGGGTGGTAAGTTAAGGGGTTTTTTTTCCTTTGTGTGTGTCTTTTCTCCTTAAAAAAACCCAAAAAACAACAAAACCCACAAAAGTTTGGTCTACTCCAGTTGTTTTCCTCACTATTAACAGACAAAAACAGACAAAATTTATTTGGCTTTAAAAGGCAAGCTGTTCCTGGCTGTGGTCCTACTACAACAGCTCAATACGTGGGTGGGAGTCACATACACACTTCCTACCTTTCCCCTCCTGCCTCTCCTGCAGCCAGCCCTGTTCCAATTTGTAAAGCCCCTTCTTGGCCATAGCAGGGGGAACCCAAGGCACTACACAGACTGCCCATGTGCTGCTTGCTGACAAGAGCCGAGCTGGCTTACATAGTCAGAAAGCGATAAAAACACTCTGGGGCAATGAGCAGGATGCTGAGTAACACTCCTCACGCTGTTGGCTGTCTCCTGGTCTCCATGGGCACCCCCTCTTGGGTCCAGCCTTGCAGTGAGTAAACAGTGAGTGCTTTGGGGGCATGACGTGGCTCTGCATTATTCATTAGTTGTTAAAGCTGTCTTTAATGGTGTCTGCTGGCTTCTGGGGCAGGAAGAGGATCGTGTTTTGATTAGCGTTTTGATTAGTGGCATATTTTGATTAGTGGCATGATACCTGTATGCACTGAGAAACAATGACTTAGAAATGGGCCCAATAAATCGCCACTTGCTGATGAAACTGAAAATCTAACGTGTGCCACCTCTCTGTGGGTTTTGGAAAACAGCCCTAGAAGGCAAATAGCTCCCTTTGAGCCAGAAAGAAGACTTTGTACTGTCTAGGCTTTGGGGTAAGGGGGACTGTGGGATTTTCTGGTGACAGCTTATAAATGCACCCGTGTACAGTGAAAGCTGAGGCAGGAGGGAAGTACCTCTGAACATCCTGAGTGCTACCGCAAGAAGAAAAGAAAAAATCCGTCCTACTTTTACCCACCGTGGTCACTAGAATATGAGGGGGTTCAAACTGCAGCAAGGGAGACCTAACAAGCCCTGAGAAAAACCTTCCTGATGGCAAAGGCAGTGAATGCCTGGAAGACAGGAGAGACACTACCTGTCTTTCCTAGGGCCGGTCAAGCACTCCTCTGCTTGGAGAGATGCTGACAAAATCCCTCCTTTGGACCTGGGGCTCCACAGCAGTATCTGCTTCCAGAGCACTGTCGGTGCCCTTCGCGTGCTTATCCCCCCCGAATCTGCCTGCCTGTGGGAAGGGAGGGCTATCTAGTCCTGTACACAGGATGAGCATCAGCATTTCCTTGGAAATACCTGATCTGGTGACCCCCAGGAGAAAAATATTGTTTCCGAAAGTGCACAGCAGACCTGTTGGGCAGGATGTCCGACTTGGGCTGCGCGACTGACCCTGTTGGCACTGCAGCGGGCCTGGGACAGGACGTCCACGGATATTACGAAGGCTAATGTTCTCAATCAAACAGCAGAACAATAGCTATCAGGCGAGTGGCCTTGTCCAACTGCTGTGCTGTGGCCAAGCAGCTAATCTGGGGTGTGGCTTCCAGGCATGGTTTGGAAGGCGGTTGCTCTGCCATACCTGACTGCTGTAGTCCTGGGCAGGCCAGGTGGCCTGTTCTGTTTTTAAACGTGGTTGTGATACCAGTCTCAACATCCAGGCCCCTGCAGCTCATATATTGGTGCCTTTGGTCCTTCCCCACCTGTGGCTTTGGTAGAGAGCCAAAGACAGAGCCCAATCCCACCTGTCTGTGCTGAACCAACTGTGATTGTGCTGGCAGCTGGAATTCGGTACTTTGTCTGTAGCACTAATGTAATGCTCAAAAAAACAAGTCAGAACATGAGTTAGAGGTGCTGTGGCTGGCACTGTTCTGTCCCAGCCAACGTCTCATCCCACTGACGTCCTGCACACAGCTTAATTCATAGGGGCTGAAAGAACAGCACAAGTTGGTGCTGCTCAGGCTCTGTATTGGATTTTTTATCCCTTAATTTTCATGTCTGGGCTGTGTGTGCTGCAGCTGACTGTGTGCTCAGGAGATGGGAGAGCAAGAGCCTGTCCTGGCTGCGCTGTGCTGTGTGGGTATGGGGTTGTCTATGGAAGTGCATCTGTCCAGGTTTTTGGCAGGAACAGTAATACTGACATGTATCTCTGCAATTCCCATTTCTCTGTCATTGTGCGAGTTTCTTACAAATCAGAGATTGTAGTCCCCACTAAGAGAAAATGTGATTTCTTTTAGTGGCAGCTGGATCATATCTCTGAATACCTGCAGAGGTGGCAGTGATACTTGCAAGTTGGAGAAGGATATGGTGCATTACTGAGGGCTTTCAGCAAACTTTACTAGATCTTTGTAAATGGAGCAGAAGCTTTTTTCAGACTATACACTCAAAGGCCGAAAGGTAATTTGTTCTCTGTTGTACAGCAAGAGAAGGAATCACAGAGCTCTCAGAAGCTCAGCCAAGAGGAAGTGTGGCTGGGCTGGGCCTGAAACCCCTCAGACTGAGGTTCACATCTTCCCAGTAAGAAAGTCCCAGTTGCAGGTTAGTGGGTGGTTTGAGGTGTTAATCTCTCCAGTCAAAACAAGTAGCAGAGTCCTTTCCAAACCTCAAGGACCTTCCCAATGAGAGAGTCAGAAATCATATTTGTTCTCATGAAAGTTCTGGTTTCAAAAATTTGGCAGCTTTCAATGAAAAAGGCCTCCCAACCAGCTGTATTTTCTATCATCTACTTGAAATGCTTCTTTTCTTGCAGCCTACCAAAGCAAAACACAATGTAGCAGCCACCTATTCATTGCCTTTTGTGTCAGCCAGACTGCAGGAAGCAATTGAGTGTGTTGTAAGTGATGTCTTGGCGTGTTCCAGTGTAATACTGAACTGAACTCAGTGGCTTGACCTGGGTTTTTCCAATTTAAGAGTCAAAGCTTCAGCTCACTCCTACCTGGTTTATTGCTGAACACTAGCCAGGGCATGTTTTGCTTACCGTGATTCAAAATCCAGAGGAATAAAATGGCTGAAAAAATAAAGCTATATGAGGAACTCGGGAGTAAAGGAAGGCACTGTTAATGAAAGAGAAATATTTTCCCGTGTCTTCAGAGAAGGTAGAGGGTTATCTGGGCTCAGAGCACATGAACAGCCCGCAGAGGGAAATTGCAAGCTGCCATCTCTTTCTTTCCTTTGCGAGGTTGAGCAGGAGGCAAAAGGGTCTGAAGCTGCTATGGAAAAGGGTGTGAGGAAGGCTTGGGGACATCAGAAATTAAGCACATTTAGCTGGAAGGGACAGGACATTGTTATGACTTTGAGCACCATCATCTCCATGAAGGACTTTGCTGCTCCTGCTGGGAAATGCCCTGTGACAGGGTGGCTTGGGAAGGGGGAGAGCACACATTGCCACAGGGCAGCAGCTGCCTCAGGCTGGTCCACGCAAACCCTGGATGAGCTCTGTGATGCTCCCAAGTGAAGAGGAGAAGAACCTGAAGGTGGAGCTGCTGCTGCCTGGCTCTGTGAAGGCTTCTTCCTGTGCTGTTTCCCTTTCCTTATGCTGTGCTACCTGGAACTGAGCTCTGGGTGAGCCAAACATCACTAAATTGTGCATCAAAAGGCTTTCAGATCAGCTAGGGTGAGAGCTGGCCTCCCTCTGCTTGTGGCTTCATGGCACCAACCTGAACTGCATAACAGTAGCATCACTTTTCCCCTTCCTCTCTTGGGGCTTCCTGCATCATCCAGGACCTGCTCTGGAGCTGGTCAGGATCCTCCAGCTGGGGAAGCAGCTTCAGGCTTGAAAGCATGAGGCCTAACCTGCCTGGGAGCTGAGGGTGGAGGGCTGAAGGTGCTCTTGGTGGACCCTTTGAACATCCCAAGTGCTGCAGGATACAGCTGATTGTTTGTAATCAAACAGCAGTGTGATCAGCTGTTTTTATCTCTCTCTGTCTTCACTCCCAGCTGGAGGGTGGGATGGTGTCTGCCCCCTCACTTCCCAGGGTTGTGCAGAGTGGTCATTAACCTTAACTCGGTGAAGCCCCTAGTCGCTGCAGCAGTGAGTGCCACAGAAAAGGCCAGAAGGAAACTAATTCTAGTGCCAGAGGCAGGTTTGAACAAGTAGCATCACATGCTGGGCAGTGAGCAGAGACAGCTTTACATCAAGACAGTGAGATTTCACACACCCTGGCTCTTCTCCCTTTCCCGAGCAGCTTTCTTTGGTCTTCCTGCACCTTTCCCTGCCCACGGGAGAAAAGGGGGCTTTCTGCATTCTCACCTGGCCCAGGGAGCAAGGCAAGGGCTGCTTTGGCTGCTGGCAGGAGTGGCCTGCCTGTGATGCAGCAAGGAGCACGGCACCCTCTCTCAGGGGGTCTTTGGAGCCCCAGGACTGCCACAAGAGGGTCTGCAGAAGGTAGGTTGGATGTAAGCCTGTTACTGAGTCCAGATGTTTTCTATGCTTTAAATGGGAAAAAAATGTCAGGGTGAGAAATTTGGGAAAAGTTGCAGATTGCTTTGAGAACTTGCTGTTTAAGAACTTACAAATACCTTTTTTTTTCCCCCATATTCGAAATGTCGCTAAATTTGGTGCATAGATTGAAAAATTGCTATTTCTCTTTCTTAGTCTCCAGCTTGGAAAGGTTTGGACTCTCTCCCTCTTCCCCACACAAAAGCTGTCTCAGCCTGAGCAGGCATAAATATTTTTATCAGGCTTAAATAGCTTGGGCTGAAGTTAAAAGCAAGGGAAAAGAGCAGCCTTTGTTATGGGGAATGCTGGAGCGCCGTAGAAGGCAGTGCTACAGGTTTCACCTGTATTGTTGAGTCTTTCATATTGGCCAGGAAAGCTGTGTCTGAGAGATGTGGGAACGCTCTGCCCGTAGCACCCTTGCTGCTGCTGAGGCCAGGCTCCACTGACTTTGGTCACTGAGCACCATTAACTTTAAGCCTTAACAGAGGTTGATGTTTGGCTTCATTTTCTGGAGTCAGTAGCTACAGTAGCAAAAGGGCAGTTTTGACCAGCAGAACTTGCACTGGGCTGAAAACAGATATTCCTCTTGCAAATCCACATGATCCTGTCACTTCCAGTTTCCAGAGGTTGCCTGTAGGGTTTGCTTAGGGAAGAGGTTGCATGCATGTTCCCTAACCTGATTCTGCAAAATGAGCTGGGGTATCCAAGAATGTCAGTGTGACCCAGCGTGAATTCAGCTGAGCCAGCCAGTGATGGATTTGGGGATGTCTGGCCTAACCCCTGCTGCTAGCAGAGCTTTGGGACAGGTAACTGTGGCAGCAGTGTGCCCATGGGCAGCTGGGCACGAGAAAGAAGGTTCTAAGGAAGCTGACTTCTTTCAGCCTTACGCATCTTAGAAGTAATGTGGTAACAGTAAAACGTTTCATCTGCAGGGACAGTGGTCTAGCAGAGCAGTGATGTCATCCTGGTCAAGACTGCAAGAAGGAGGCACCTGGCCCCTGGCCATGTTATTTTTAAGCTTGGAAGGCACACGTGGTCTGCAAGAGCGTAGCACTAAGGAAAGGAACTCGCCAGCACTTCCTGCCCTGCCCCAGCAAACTGATAAAGCCCTTTGCAATGCAGGGCGACCCCAGTTTATTTTTAAAGTGTGCCCAGGCATGGAGCTCGCAGAATAACTGGAACACCCAGATTTGGGCATTAATTCAGCTTTAATTCATTGCCTGATGAATTAAAGAGTTAATGTAAATGTAAAAAAGGACAAGATAGGGGCACAAACTATTTCCAGAGCAATGTCTGCATAAGAACATTTATCTATGCATGTGCATGGGATCTAAAAAAAGGTAGTTGGTAAATGTTGCACAGGGAGGGGCATGGAGCATTATCCTGAGCACCGTGTGAATTTTCTTGCTGCTTGGACAATGCATCTCAATCCTGTTCCCTTCCCTTGTTATTCCAGTCCCAGCCCTCTCATAAGCAAAGATAATTGTGTGCTGAAGGATACAGTTCCCATGTACAGTAAATGCTCACATTGAGGAAATCCAGGTTCCTGCAATCAAAACCAGCAGTTTGTTGTGCAGTTACGATAACAAGGTCCACTGGGGTGGATCTGTCTTTATTGTGTGCCCTGTGGAGGCATAAATGAGATTGCCAGAGATCATTTCCTTCTTGCCCAGATGCTGGGACAGCAGGATTGCTGTGGCACTAAAACATGCTGGGTTCAAGCCAGGAAGGAGCTTTTCCAGGGGGTCACAATTACAGCCCTAAGCTCCTGGAGCACACAAAGTGCCTCACCATCTCTTGGCTCTCTGTGAAACAGCTTCATTCCCACAGCAGAATTAGTTAGGAATGAGATTGCTATTTCTGGTCTGATTGATGAAGTATTTTATTGATAGGCTTTATTTCTGTAACAGAAACCCTTCTCTATCAAGCACTTTTGAGGCATTAAAACAGCTGTGCTAAAATTTCCCAGCTGGAAGAAGAAATATCCCTGCCTGTCCATCTTCCCCTTCTGATCTCCCTCTGCTAGGACTGAGAGGTGATGTTGCTAGAAAGAGGGACTGGTGAGCTTCCAACATCACAGCAATGGGTGACAACTTCAGATTGTACTGCCCTGAGCAGGCACTTGGGCTCTTGATAGTGATGCCAGCCCTCCAGAAACAGAAATGCCAGCTGGGAGGAAACAGCCCAGGTTTAGCCTGAGCACCATCTGGCCCAGCCCTCTGGCAGGCCTCGTCACCACCAGGCAGAGACCCTGGTAATGGCACCATGTCCCAGAAAGTTGGGAATTAAATCCTTTCATTGTGAGCCCCATGGCACAGAAAGCTTTATTAAATGTGGGGTTGAAGCAGCAGAGCCAGCAACCACACAAAGCCACTCCAAAACACTGTAGTGGTCTCCGTCATGCCCAGGGCCTGTGCAAGGGGTGACACATGGGACTGTTGCTGGCACGTGGCTGGGATGTGGCTCACAGCCTTGTTGAGGTCACTGCAAACAGCAGTGAGCTGGCTGCAAGCACAGCTGTTAAGGGGGTGCTTGGGGGAGATGGCTTAGCCATGGTGTTTAGTAATGTCTTCCACAGGTCAGTAGTGTAGTAAGTACCAAAAACAAGCAGCCTGATGCTTTTAGAACCACTGGGCTAAAGGAAACCCTTTCCATTTTAGCAGAGTCTCTGTCTCTGCCCTTTTTCTGGGGACTGCGATCATGAGGCATCCTGGGGGCCAGGAGGGTTTGCCACAGCCTGATCCTGATGGTGCTGAAAGGCAGGAAGAGCTTTGCCTGTAGTGCCTGCTTAGAAGCACAGAGCTGCGCAGGCTTGTTCCCACCCAGGAGCACCTCACCAGCAGGGCAGTGAAGGCTGCTCTGATCCAAGCAGGCTGTGTGGGTTCCCAGACATGCTTAACATGGAAAGTGGCCAGAACAGACCTGCCTATGCCATTGCCACATCTGAAATACTAGCTTTATGGTGAGGAAGAGCAGTGTTTGTCTCCAGTCCTGCTTTTATACACCTGGGGAGGTTCTGCCTGCTTCTTTCTTTCCCTTTCTGTCCAGGGAATTTTAAAGGAGAGGCAAAGGAAGGACATGCCCTCCCACACTGCCCAACAGCATCACAAGGGGTTGACAGCAAGAAGTGCCTTCACAGTTCTGTTTTTCGAAGTTCATTTGATAAGAGCTACTTTCATCCTCACCATCAGCTGATAAAGCCTCTTTGGGAAGTTGGTTGATAAGTTGCAGAAATGGGCGTGCAATTAGGAGTTTCTAGATTGAAGCATTTTTTCCAGGGCTAGAAAGGATGTCAAAGATTTCCTTGCAGTGGGGAGTTTCTTTCATTTTTTCACTTCAGGGAAGGTATTTTGACTCATGGGTCATTCCACCTTTTTCTCTCTGTTCCAGGGAAGGAACTGCCATGCCCGTGGGACTCTTCCGGGTGTGCCTACTGGTGATTACAGCCATTGTCAACCACCCGCTCTTCTTCCCTAAGGAGAATGGCACCGTCCCTGAGAACACGGAGGAAATCATCCAGAAGATGAAGGAGCGGGAGGAGAGCCTTCGGCTGGAGCAGTTGCGCTTGGAGCAGGAAATCGCGGTCCAGGAAGCCACCCAGAAGGCTCTGGAAAAGGCTGCAGAGGTAGTGGAGGAAAGCAAAGAGGAAAAGGTCCGATGGGATATGTGGACTGCCCTTTCCATGGTCATCTTCCTGCTGATCGAGCTCTGGAGGCAGGATTTCCAGGAGGGGAACTGGCAGGACATAGGAGGAGAAGAGGATGACATGGCAGTCCTGGGGAAAGCATTTAAAGGAGTGGCCTTCCCTGACAAGGCTCTCCTGGCCAGCTTCTATGAGAAGCGTATCCTGGGTACCACTGGAGACATGGCCAGGATGCGGGAGATGGTGGAAGGCTTTGCAGATGACCTGCTGGAGGCCTTGAGGAGTGTTTGTAACCGGGATGCTGACATGGAAGTGGAAGATTGCATGGGTGTGGGGAGCATGTATGAGAACTGGCGAGTGCGTAAACCCTTCGTCTGTGATCTGATAGTGCCTTTTGCCCCCCCAGAGCCTTACTGCTTTCGCTGCCAGACCTGGTGCTCTGGTGACTCTTTTCCCCCAGATGAACAAGGTTATGGCACTATCCAGGTGTGCAGGGCAGATGATGCGACAGGTTGCATATGTGATAAGACTAAACTAGGGGAAGATATGCTGTGCCTCCTCCATAGCCAGGTCAGTAGTAGCAGGCCCAGCAGTGAGATGGAAGACCTCCTGTGCTTCAAAAATACTCAATATCTGGATGCCGACCAAGTCATGAAGTGGTTCCAGATTGCCGTCACCAAGGCCTGGAACAGAATCTCCCACAAGTACGAATTTGACCTTTCCTTCAGCCTCCTGGACTCACCAGGAGCCCTGAAGATAAAATTTAAATCGGGGAAATCGATTGCCTTCAACCTCACCCCTGTGGTGCAGTATGAGAACTCTGACGTTTACTTCATCTCCCACTTCCCTCGGAGCAGCCTGGCAGCAGACATCCCCTCCAGCACCCACTGGTTTCTCACCTTTGCAGTGTATGAGAGGAGGTTCATCCAGCTGGTCTCCAAAACCCTGCCTGCCAATGCCTGCCACGTCAGCTGCCTTCAGATCCTCTCCTTCCTCCATGGGAAGCAATGCAGCCTCACAGGTCCCAGCGGGCTCACCAACTACCACCTGAAGACAGTGCTGCTGCATCTCCTGCAGGCACGTCCCAGTCAGGACTGGGCCCCAGAAAAGTTGGAGGCCCGCCTACAGGACATGCTGAAATTCCTAGAGAAGTGTTTGCATGAAAAGAAGCTCTATCACTTCTTTATTGGCAATGGGAGGGTACCAGCAGAGCTGGGTTTCCCCATCATTTTTCAGAGGGCTGAGCCTCTCAACCTTTTCCGTCCCTTTGTGCTACGCAGGGACATTTACAGGAAGATGGTGGACACGTTCCACGAGATGCTCAGGAACATGTCTGCACTGATAAATGAGTACACGGTGCACATTCCCCTTGCACACACCAATGGGATCCGTAAGGAACCCCTTTAACCAAAGCCAAACTCTAAGCACAAGTCCAGAGGGCAACTTCCTGAAGCCTCCTGGAGACAACTGACTTTGCCAATACAGCTTCTTGTCTGGAGCTGGACCAGTCCTGGGCCATGGCTCCTGCAGAATGGAAGAGGCAATGGGGGGAGAATAGGGAGAAACTGGAAGATTTGGTGTTGAAGTAGGTTTCTGTTCCACTGCTGTGCTTGGTTTTATGCAGCTAAGAATATATTTTTCTGTTGTGCCTCAGGCATGCTACAGCAGTGGTGAGCAACAAATATAAGTAATTTATTCAAATGCCTGCAATGCAAATGGGGATGGGGGGTGTGATGGTGGCCATATACTTCATTTCCCTCAGAAGGGGGAGATAAGAACAGGGTGGGGGAAATCAGAGACAGGATCTTGGGATCAAAGGAGCCCATCTGCTTGCAGACAGCAGGAACTCTTTCACCAGTGGGAAGTGCAACAGAAGACTCCATGCTGGTGTGGAGAGGAGGAGGGTCATGCACAAGATCTGGACTGGACGGAGACCCTTAAATAAAACACAGCTTCAAAAGGGAACTGTAGTTTAAAAAAAAAAAAAGAAGAAAAAAAACCCTTTTTGATTGGACTTGCGACAGTAATTTAAATGGCTTGTCCTGTCCTTCAAAAACACCCCTGCACATTTTTTCTCTTGTGGGAGGATGTAGAAGAGCAGGGTTTGTGTCTTCAGACCATTTCATTCGAGTCTTCCATGGTAACATGGCTAGTGGTTTATATTCCTGCCCATTTTGTATGGATCAATGAACAGGAACCTTTTTTACCTTAGATAAAAGAAACACCACTATTGGGTTCTGACGTTTTGGGTTGTTTGTTTTCCTTACCTTGGGGCACTGAGGTGTGAGAACAGCGTAGAGAGAAAGGAAAAGCAGGGGTTGAATTATATGATCTTTGGAGGTCCCTTCCAGCCCAAACTATTCTGATTCTATGACTGCTATAAGATTTGCTTTCATAAAAGGAGCAGTTCTCCAAAATTATCCTGTAATGAAGCCAATCGCAGCAGTCTGGTACCATGAGTGAACAATCACCCTCCAAATGAGAGTGTGACTCTCCACATGTGGTTTTAATGAGTCTAAGACCAGCAGGGAGGAGGAGAAGGAAGGGATGAAAAAGATGCTCATGGAGTAGCCCTGGGCAGTGTTGTCTGCAGCTGCCTTGTGATTCGTGTTGCATCCCTTCTGCTCCACATATGCAGGCAACAGCTACTTTATACATTCTCCTCAATCTTTTTAAAGACTGCTGCTGTGAGGAACTGCACTAGCAGATTGTAATTTGCTGAGCTGGGGGTGCAAAGGAGGAGAGCTGCTGCAGGCTTTCAGGCCAGGGGAGAATCTTGAGGCACGTGCTGAAAAAAAAAACGGTGCAGAAATGGAAATGCCTGAAATCCCTCAGGAAGCATGTTAGTGCTGTGCCAGTGGGCTGCCCAGCCCCAGCAAGGTGGCTTTGCCGGAGGAGAGGACTTGGGAGATCCTCACCCTCCTGAGTGTGGGGTCCAAGCCAGGGCCTCAGTGCATAACTGCTTTATGCTGGTCCCAGAAGCCTGGCCTCCAGTGCTAAGGGGCCTTTCCTACCATTTTCTTACACTAGGATTTCCTGCAAAGTTTTACACTAGGGCTTCCCTTAATCCTGTTTACAAGAGGGTGGTGGTTCTGTGAGGTAAGACCTGTCAGGGATGCTTTTACCATCACTCCGTGGGCCCCTTTTTATCAATCCTCTCTATCACATCAGAGAGAAGATTGAATCCTGTATCACTGCTGGAGACAGCATACAGCATGAAGCTTGCTATCCAGCCTTATCCAGTTGATAAGCAAACTCTCCATAGACGTGTCCTCTCCTCTCTTTTCCTGGTGAAAACTGTTTCACCACCTCCCTGGTTGTCTGCTCTTCTCTGTCCCTCCACCAGTGAGGGACACTTCATACACAAAAGGCAGAGAAAGCTGTAACTCATGTCTCCACACCTGGTTTATAAGAAAGCACAGGTGGTGACAGGGAGCTATGCTCAAAGTACTGCCTCCCTTGGTTTTTATTACCACAGGTCGTTAAGTAGGATCTCTGAGCAGAAAGTAAGTGGTAGGTGGGAATGGGAGAGAAGAGGCTGGTGGGTAATGCCAGTAGGAAAAAGTCTTGGATCATCAGTGCTTGCTTCAGTATCCGTGGTGATGAGTGCCTGGGAGATTGCCAGGGCTGGCAGAGCAGCAGGGCAGGACTAATTGCTGACGCTAACGAGTGCTGTAAGCCCCTGGCTTTCCTTAGTACAGCCAAGAGGGCTTTTCCCAGTAGGAAAGAGAGCAGGAGCAATCTCAGGGGACATGGCAAGCAGGTAGTGACAAGCAGAGGTACAGGGAGGGTGGGTCAGTACTGGAGCCTGGAGGCTACATCGGGAGCTGTGTAAGTCGTTTGCAAACCCAGGCCATTTGCCATTTTTACCTGCCCAGGTTTACTGCAAAGTGCCCGTAGCAGATCCAGCTTTACATGGACTGCTGGCAGGCAGGTCACGCTGGAGCAGTTGTGGTTGGAGTTGCTTCTAAATGTGCTCCCGGCCCAGCCAGAGAGAAATTAGAATTTCTCTGCCGTTTCCTGTCACGAGTCTAAATTTAGACTGTCCAAAGAACAGAAACAAATTTGTGACCCGGGTCTCTCAGGAAATGACATTCAGAGTTGAAAAATAACTTTTATATAAGGTTGAGCAGGGGGAGCATGAGAAGAAAAGGCTGTTGAACAGAATAAGGTAACTCCCCTATTAAAATGTCAGAACAAAGCTTTGCAAGCCAGTTGCAACGGGCTTGTAAACGTGCCCAATCTCGTCTTTACACAGCCCCAAGCACTGCTGCTCAGACTCAAAGGGAACCTGAACTGATAAGTGGATTGAATCTTTTGTTCTTTGTTTTCTGTATTTGTATGCCTGTTCTCTCTTATGCCCAAACTGACCCTGAGGTGTTCCCATGGGGTTTAGTTGAACACAAGCTGGAGCTGAATCAAGTAATTTATGGATCTGATTCCACTGAAAGCAAATTGCTTGGCTTAATTTTCCTACATGCAATATGCTCATTTTGCCCTGAGCACCTTTAAAGTGATCTGGTCTGTGCATTTAGGCTGTGAGGGGACCCACGCATACCTGTTGGGGGGAAAGGTTCTCTGTGATTGTAAGCTGTGCTCCAGTCAGCCTCAGAGAGATCTTCCTTGCAAGCCAAAGGTACAGACATGTCCCATCAGAGGAGACGCTGGTACACAGTGTTTCTTTGGACCACACCTCTGCCATGGAACAAGGAGGCCATGATGTGAAGCACATCATTCCTTGGACTTCCTTGTCTCTCCTGTATCAAATCTTTGCCCACCAAATACTAGCCTATCAGCAGAAGCCCACGCTCACATTTCACAAAATAAGGTCTGTAAGACAATTCAGTTCCATCAGCCAGTAAAAATGTCTTAAGAATTTTTAGTGTTGCCCATGTGTAGTTCTGCCTTGATTAAAATCTGGGTGGGTATTCATAGGAAGCAGCTTTAAAGGGTGGGAGTAGAAATGAGATTTTGTGGTTTAAAGTGAAAAACATTCTTCTAAAACCAAACTGCATATGACACCTGAGTAACAAACATCTCTTTGGCAATGCCTGTATCTCACATCCTTAGGATGTGAGACATTTAGGAAGGTAAATGGCCTGTCCTAGACCTCTTTCTTGTGCCTCAGCACTGTTCTTGCTCTTTGCTAACCAGGTGAATTCAACAGATGAACTCTGAGTGCCTTCCACTGGTTTCCAACCACTCCCTGTGCCCTCAACTTGTGGTTTTAGTATTTTACTACAGGCTCTGTCAAAGCAATGGAATTAGTGGTGGGTTGATAGCAACCACAGATCTACAGCATAGCCTCAGGAGCCATTTGCCTTTAGAAAATGTCTTGGTCTAAGGTTATTTTTGCTGTTCAGGAGCTGAATGTCTTCTAAGAGGAGGTGTTGGGTGTTCACTGTTAAGCAGCCACAGAAAACAGTTTCTCTCTCTCCACGTTGCTCTGTATACAGGTCTTACGGGGGTATAAAGATGTAGTTTAGCAAAATGATCCAAAAATTTATCCAGTATTCAAGCAGCAGGATTTGGTGTTTATTGACCAGCCATTTTTAATGCAAAGTCTTTGCAGTGTTTTCTCTGTGGTGAACAAATGAGACTTAAGGCACCTGGAACAGCTTTGCTGCTGCTCAGTGAGGGGTTGGCTCTCATAGGACCTGACCTGGTAAACAGCTTTATTTATTACTTGTCTTTTTTTAGAATTGGGGGGGGTCTGTGTGTAACATGTTAGCTCAGGAGCAAAACTGCAGTGCAAAGATGAATCTTGGCAATGCAGCCAAGATGGGCAGTGACACCAGAACTCTCCAACCTAAGGTCTTCCTTCATTGACAATGCTGTACTTAAACCGCTGCTTCTATAGCAGGACACTGTTGAATTTGTATAGATCTTCTCATGCAGCTTTATTTATAATAAAGGAAGTCTTGTACAAAATCTAAATGAGCATGAAGTCTCTTTTGTTTCTAGTTCCCTGCAAAATGTTTCTAAAAGAGCAGAAGGAAGGAGTGGGGATATTTTCCTAGCACAGTGAGCTCAGCAGCAAGAATCCCTGGAGAAATGATTCCAGAATAAACTGCAACATGAACATAAAGTGGGATAGCTATTCCAGAATAATGCCAGGGATGTAATTCTTCTTGAGAATATGAATCCACGGGAAATCAAAGTAATTATTCAGAATATGTCTGCTCAAAAACACCCTTTTGTGGCAAGCCCTAAATAATGATGATAGATGTTGCCCTGAATCTCCTGAATTTCCAGTTCAGCCAGAGGAATCCTCTTTACCTGCTTGTTTTATGGGTATCCACAGCCAAGTTCAGCAACCACCCAGCACCACTTAGCCCCCTGCTTAACCCCTTTGCCTGGTTGAAGGGAATGGCACCTCCTTGTTAATAGTCTAATATGCTCTGGCTCCGGAAGCACCCCCAGGGATAGTTACTAATTCATATAATAAAAGCACCACTGTTTCCTTGGCAAAATGTCTCCCAGCCCCACAGAATGTCCCGCACACCTTTAATAACTCTGCCTTCCAGTGCTCACTGGGGCTGAATCAACCCTGAGCAGGTCTGAGAAGCAGCTGGCTTAAGAGCTGCAGCACAAATCTACTTAGCCAGAAGTTACAGTTTCCCAGGGTCAACCACACACTGATGGAAAGGGGATTCTGTGGCCCAGGATCATCAGCAGTCTTGGTTTGGTGCAACTTTGTTATAACAAAAAAAAAAAATCCCAAACCAAACAAAAAACCCATCCTGCTTCAAAGCTATCTGACAAGCTCAGCAACATTTTCTCCATTGAGCTCTTGATTTCCTACAGCATTTTCTTTTCTTTGCCCCATTTACTGCTTCGGTGTTGCTGTGGAACAGAAAGGGTAACATCACTATAAAATCCTTTTTTAGAAAGGCAGTTGGCAGATTTTTGGACCGTGCCATGACCATTATTGCAGTATTATCTGTCACAGAGTAAGCAGAGCAGAGAGAGAAAGCCACCCACTACAGACTGGTTTTTAGCTTAAAGATTTATCTAATGACTTTTTACCATTCATGGGGTAGCTGTAAGCAAAGACACAATCTCCTGTATTTCAAGTAGGCAGAAATACCTGTGCTATTAAAAAAAAAAAAAAAAGCAAAAGCCACCTCAGAGGATATGGTGACTCACAAGGATGCTAACATGAATTCGGTAAGGTACCACTAGGAATCAAACTGGTTGGAATACTGCTCAGGATCTGCCCACATACTGAGCATGTTCCATCCTCTCTGCTCAACTCTGCATTACAGTTTGTTGCTTGCAGGACTAAAAGCTAACCCAGGTCTGTGCCCAAGTGCCACTGGCACAGGATCAAATTTTAGTTTACATTTAACTGGATTCTATTTGTTTGGGAAAAGCATGTCTCAAGGTGTTGGGTCATTGGGTTCAACCAAACGTGAGCTGTTGCATCCCTTCCAAGTAAAATTCCAGGCAGTCCTGTCTTTTTTTGAAATTATAAATTCCTTATGGCAACATAAACTAGGTTATTTTTAGCCAGTCTCCTGTGCCGTTGGTGTGTTCACACACATGGGCCTGGGGGAAGGAGGGCCTGTGCTTTCATCTCCTATCAAGCAGCTTCTGCATCCTTCAAACAACTTTCACTAAATTTGACAGAGCTCAGAAATACCTCTGATAATCTTTAAGCAAACAAATGGATAGGAGACAGAGACTCTCATAATGCTGCAAAAGCACAGAAGAGGTACCTTAAATGTTCCCAGTGCAGTAAAAGGTAGTAGGTACTCATGTCTTCTTTGACCTGAAGAAATAAGCTGTGAGAAAATGCAGAGTTGTGTTACTCCTTCTGCTACTCTCAAAATGATCCACCCAACTTTGCAGCAGAGCCTTAAGGGAAGATGGATGCAAACAGGTATTCCCATCATATCTATTGGACCAGTCTGGTCTCAAAACAGAAGTCTGAACAAGCCCCTGCTGTGGATCAAATAATGTTACAGTGCTTTTCAAGAAACTTCATTTTCCAGTTATGTTACATTTAAGAGTATCATCTGAGACTCCTCAGCTGCTGGAAGTGAAATCTCTAGCTGCAGAGGCAGAGAACAAAGCTCCTCAGTCATTATTCAAAGACAGCACCTCTGCAAATAAAGGCTCTGAGTTTACAAGTAATTATAAATCTGTCTAACTAAAACCAGAGCTCACCCAGAATATTAGAGAAAGGAGAAAAAAAAAAGTATTAGCTTTATTGATCTGCTCTGAGGGGGAAGCACAGAAGGTGCTGAGGTGAAGCATTTAAATACAACCTGTTCAGATATTTGAGTGCCTGTAAAACGTCTGACTGTGGCACTATGTTAAAAATTGTGCCCCCCCCGCAAAAAAAAAAAAAATCAGTGAAGTTCTTAAAGGTGTCTTAGGCATTCAGCAGGAAAAGGAGTCTATTTTAGACATGAAACTATCTTCAAATCCACTGGTGGGCCCATAGCCATTAACAGTCTCAGCTCAAAGACTTAATCATGTAAGGAAACAAGATTAAATTTGTCCGTATTGTCCTACTTTCCAGAAGAGCCATGACACTGATAATGCCATTGGAAGTGCAATTAGGCACCTTTCTGCAGACAGTCTAACATTCAGGATCCAACAGAGTGCAATACAGGCCCAGGGGGCAGAGCTAGGCAGGGCTGGGATCAGTAACCACAGTGCACAGCCTGACTCATCAGTCACTTCACCTCCCCAGGTGCATCATGGCAGAAATCCATTCCATGGCTCCCAACCTTCAGGCTTGCTCTCTAGCCCTCTGCTGGGAATCAGACAGCACAGAGGGATTTCCCAAATCCTCAGGGAGATGGTACTTAGCTTGCTAACATGTTCCAGGTCTCATCCCTGCCAGCTCACACCAGGCAGGGCAGGGCAGGGCAGGGCAGCCCTGGATGGTTCCTGTGCCTGTAAGCACAGATGATCCAGAGCAGCCCTTCCTGGCCTCCCTCACAGGGGCGTTCCCACAGAACAGAGGTGTTCTGCACTCTCAGCAGGATATTCCTGCCAGTTCAGCTCACCCTCAGGGCTATCACATCATGTCAGTATTACAAACATCCTGTATGCAAAACTAGGGAAAAGCAAGGCTTGTCCACATGCAGCTTTCTACCATTAGTCCCACACTGACTCCCCCCTGCCAGAGCCACACCTGGCAAAGCTTTGGAAGGGAAAGGTTTGATCCAGAGCAGAGATACACCAGCACAAAACAGCCAAGACACATAAAGCATATGGAGAGGAATTGAGGCACCTAATCTGTGGGCTTGAATACATAGGTTATATCGGAGCTGTCTTCCCACAAACAGCTGATTAATCACCATGCCTTAATTACTACAAGTAAGAGGAGACAAACTCTGCTTCCAAGCCTAAACAGGCACAGAAAAGAGCTCTGTGATGAATGTATAGGGAAAAAACATCCACACTCCAACCTGCAGACTGGCCCAAAGCACACGCTTGTTGAGAGCTCCCTTCTGAGGCTGGTTTGAGTGACAGGAGGAAAGGCACAAAAGCATCCTTTGGGGTAGCAGGAATGCTGCAGAGAGCTGCACGAAGGACAGTATTAAGTCATAATGTCTCCATTGGTCCTCACTGATTCTTCAGGCAGTCTGAAGCTGGCAGCTTTTTTCCTCCTTGTTTCTCAGCCCTCCTATGCTTTTGCTGTGCAGTCACATAGGTGACTCATGCAAATGGTTTGCAGCTTACAGGAAACACTGTCTGTTCCCTACCCAGCTTGTGGCTGTTCAGTGCCCCTATTCCTGGCTCCCTTTCCCCTGGAGAGATGGCTTTTTCCATTGGCCTTGCCAAGGGTGGTGGTTCTAGGACACAAACCTGCAGCATGTGCTGTAGTTCTCACAAGCTGCTTCCTGCTCACCAGAAGATGCTGTGAGAGGCACAGAACAGGCTCCATACATCAGCCCCGTCCTACCAGCTGCATTCTCACTCCCTCCTGGACTCAGATACAGTGTTACTGCAGACTGCTAAACAGCTGTCACACTCCACCCCAAACACAGCTGCATCTCACTGACAAGTTTTGAAACTCCTGTTTTAGTAAATCAAAGTGTTTTAGAAGGGGAAAAATACTAATGACATCACGTGGCATCATTACTTTAGTCAGATAAATCAGCAACTGCCATCCCTGTTGGCTTTGGACCAGCAGTAGAAAAGACTGTTCCTATCTTACAGAAAATGGGAGTGATTTAGTAAAATTGCACCTGACCCCATGACTGTAAAGAAACTGCATTTTCATGAGCTGTTCCCAAGGGAAATCCGTGTCCAAGGAACCGTGGTGAAATAATCAGGCTACTAGTAAAGAGAGGAGAGAGGATAAGGAACAGCCAGTTCTCAAACCCTGCTAATGCAGGGGAACATTACATATGCCACAAGAGTGGAAAACTGGAGAGAGCAGTCCCAGGACACGTAACACTGTGCCAACACCACATGCCCAACACATGCACTCACAGCCAGGCCTGTCTGGTGAGCAGGACCAACAGCTGCTACATGAAGCATGGCAAGAAGCTGAGATTTAGTGAAACACAGCAAAAAGTTGAGATTTCCTTTTCTCTTCCTTTTTGATTGATTAGAAAAAGCAACAAATCCACAGGCATCTGTGTGGAGTTGACACAAGTGTTCCAGGTATCTGCAGTACCAGTGTCTCCAGTTACTACCACTGTCAGTGCAAGAACCACTGGCCCTTTTAATACCTCCCTAGACAGCAACTTCTCAACAATTTCCCCAAGCAAGGGCCTTCTGTTATAGCCACAGTCCCATTCACCCAAGTTCCCACTCAACTTACCCAACACTCAGATCTGAGAACCTGGGATCCCCATTCCTTCCTCCTATCTTGGCTTCGTTCTACCTTTCTCTTAGCTTCAATATAAGGGATCCTAAAATTATAATGAACAAACACTGGACCACATCTTGTATGGGGGTACCAAACATCTCAAGGACATCAGTAACAATACAGGGACATGCTACAAGTGCAGGACAGAACGAGGCCCAATGCCTTGCTAACCTGAAGTATCTATTATCCATCATGCTACTAAACTCACTATTTTTAGAAGACAGACTTTGTCCTTGTTTGCTTGAGATTGAATTTATCTTTTTTAACCTGTGCTAGTAGCAGTTATATTTGGTGGCACAATAACAGAAAACACACAAAAAAGCACCCTCTTTTTTCAAAAGCAAGAGCACTAACAATTTTCAAGGGCAAAGCATGGAGCAGAAGGTGAGTAAAGACCATACTTACTGTACTATCTGATCCACAGAAGGTTTTAAGGAGAGCTCTGACCAAAGGGAAGAGCTGTTCTTCTGCTTGATCCTTTCCTTACCAACTTCCATCTTTTTCTTCTGTTGACCAAAACTGAAAATGCAAATGTCTCCATTACACCCATCCACCCTCAAAGAGAGAGCCAGTCCATTCCACATAACTTGTCTTTTCCTTTCAAGACTGAGCCAGTATTGCATATTCATTACCACATTAAAATCATTTTGCCTGAGGCCTGCATTTCTTGCTGTGCTGAAATGAGTTCAAGACCCCAGCTGTCTGCCTGGGGATTTAGAACACTGATATTTAATAGTAAATTATAAGGCAGAATATTTCATTTTACTTTTTTTTTGCTGAAGTAGCACATTTATAATGGTACACTACAGCCACTAAATAAAGATGGAGAAGGCATTTCTTTCCGTTCAGATAACACAGTCACTGGGTTACCATGGTCTGGCTGGAGCCAGTTTAGTGTTTGGATGCTGATCTCTGCTCTTAACCTATTACTGGATCTCCCTAATGTCACATCTCCCACTACAGTCAAATAACACATTGGAGTAAACTGTAACATATTTCTAGCACTATCCTAACAGCTTTTAACAAGCCCTACACAAAGCAGAGCTGCTAATAAAACCAAAATGCTCTGCAGTTAATTCTTGGAAGTTTGCCACTGAGATCCCACCAACACTACTTCAGAGATAGTGGTTTTATAAAGCTCAAACCCTGCTTTCATCTGATGAAAGGGCCCAGATCCACATCCTGACAACACTTCACAGCTCTAGGCTTCCTCTGGGTCCTCTAATGACAATCTACAAAACATGTGTAGCATCACAGCCCAACTGGAAATTTTTTTTTAAAACTACAGTATTCTGGAAGGAATAGCAGCATAATTATTATTTCTCTAAGTAGTACCAGATGTGTTTAAAAGCCACAAAGATAAACAGGAGGGTAAAAGCTGCATAGTTTGAATTAAAGCTAGTAAGAGCATAAACAAGCCCCTCCAATAGCCACAGGCTGACAGACCAAGTTTCTGCTCATTCTCTTTCCTCATCAAATCTGTCTTTCCTACTTGAAGTTACACAAGCATGCACTCCCTCAGAGTTACTGTGCCAGGGCAGAATGTATTACAGGAAAAAGATCAGTCAACTTTTCCTCCAGAAAAGCTCCAAGACTCCCGGTGCTTCACTTATCATGAAACCCATGAACTACCACATTCTGCTATGCTACCTCACCTCACTGCAATGGGAGGCAGATAGGAACAGTCTTGGATCTCTCACAACAACCACCTCAGCCCCACGGGAACCACAGCCCTGCCCTTGCACACACTGCTTTGCCTTCTTTCTGTGTGCTGGCTTTTATGGCTAGTTTGGGCAGCTGGTGGTCTGACAGACATACACAGCTGAGCAACATCAGGATGAGTCATAGATGTGGACAGGAAAACAGAAAAGGAAAAAACAGAAGAGGAAGAAGTTTTTTCTGTGACTGCTTGTGATTCAAATAATCTTGTCTCCACTCTGCTATATTAATATAGAGGATAGCTTCAAAGATGTTCAGCTGAAAAGCTCTGAACCTGCCACTTACCTGAGGAAACAGAACACTCTTTCCTTCACCAGCAGCAAGACATCACCAGCATCATGTTCTGACTAAACTCCTTTTAATTCTGTTCTCTAATTTCACCTACACCTTGTCAAGCAGAGCAATGCTTTAAATTCTGAGAACAGAAAATAAATGTCCTTCTCCTCAGGATATGGTTTCTGTTGGCTTTACTCCTTACTCCAAGCTTTAGGTTAGAACCTAGAATAAACACAACACTGCTTCAGAAGGGCAGAGAAGGATTATAACCATACACTCTCCCCTAGCATATCTAACCAAAACTGGAAGCCCTTAGTAGATGGTTCCTGCAAACATGACTTCAGCAGGGATAAGTGTGCAGGGCTGCAAAATCAGTGTTTTAGCAGTAGAGCTGTCCGAAGAGACAACCAGTTTGCACTAGGAATCACATTTTAACTTCACAAACCACACTGTTTTAGCCTTTACAGTGCACTGCTCCTCTCTCTCTGTATAATCAGTCCAGTGGCTAATAGCTGCCCAGAAACAGAAGAAAAAACTGTTTGAAGACAACATTGTTTGCTTTTTATTCATTTTCAAGACACCAGTATTACAATTTTTAAATCAGGTAACAGCATCATTTCAGGGACTGCCCACTGCAATGCCTACCAAGAGGCCAGAGATTACAGACCATCACCTCTGAATAGAGACATTTTCCTTTATACAATATTCACGGCCAACAATGACTTTCCATCTTCTGCTTGAAGCCAGCACATCCTTCTCCCGACAGGAAGGAGTGGAGTTCACAGAAGGTTTCTCAGCCTTTTCAGCACAGATTTATTCCTCATTATGAAATGCAACCACAGCAGAGCCCCCGCCAAATTACAGTGAATTCCCACACTGAAAAACAGCACTGAGACTTCAGCCAGCATGTGCCTACTGGCACCTCAGAGCCCATAATCACATGCCTCAGGGCTGTTCTTCAGATACAGCTGCAGGTAGTTTTTGTATGTCTGTGGGTCAGTTATTGTAGCCTTGACAGCAGGGTCCTCCTTCATGGCCTCCATCCAGCGCTGGAGCTTTGGGGCGTGATTCAAAGAGCTACAGGAAAAAGGAAGGGACTGAGTAACGCAAATGGAAAATCTGGAGGGCATCAAGGAAGCAAAACAGCTTGAACAGTTCCATTTTACTACTTTCTCTGTCCCAGTACAATGTCCAGCTTAGAGCAGGATGCTTCCCCCAAACTGCAGCACAATACAAGCTTTCTTCAGCAGCCCCCAAGAGTGGCCCATTGCTGCAGTGTACACAAGGAATATTGATACTGAAGCACTTCAGAACACACCAGAAGCCAGGCAAGGTACTCACTCTTTCAGCTGGAATGGTTCCAGACGTTCAAACCACGGCCAGATCAAGTAGTCAATCATTGAGACTGAGTCCCCACCGTAGAACACCGTGTTGCGTTTGGACAGAGCCTGTGAAGGGTGAGAGGTGTCAGTTGCCCCCTAAAGGAAAAGTGCAGCATAACACTACACAAAACCCCCACTGCATAGCGGAAGGCAGGCACACTACAGGGATCAGCGAGCAAATGAAGGAGATACAGTATTTCTCTTGTGCATGCAGTATTAGCAGGGTCAGGGCTAGCCAGTATAATTAAGCTTAATACTACAGCTGCTATTTCATAAACTCAGTCCAGCTTTTCTCCAGAGGTTCAAAAACTGCCACAAAATATGAATCACTAGCAAGCTGCAGCATGTGCACACACAAAGAGGAATTTAGCTCAGAATGTTTGTCATTTCTTGCTTGTCAAAAAGCATTAATGGCACAGACCAATCGAACACAACAGCACACATGCATTTCTTGAGCAATAAATCCAGCTAAATTTATCATCCTGGTAAATTAGAGCCCCATTTTAGCAGGGACTCTTTTCCCATGCCAGTTGAGGACAAGTGGTGTCAGGGAAGCATTTCTAACATTACATCTCAAACTGTATTCGATTCCAGGTGCAAAGGCAACAGGAAGCAAGTGTAACTTACACCAGAAAGAGATCCCCACAGCTCAGCACAGAAAGCAGGACCACAAAGAATGCAGCAAGTTCTCCTGCTACATTTATGACTCTGATGTATTTTTAAGTGCCATGGTCATCCAAGTTTAATATGCTTTAAGGACCCTCCAGACCTTGGTCTCTTCTTTCACTAGATTACTGCCTCTGTTTTCAGGTACTTAGGTGTTTTAAAGATGGAACTCAAGAGACCTTACAAATCTTGGTCTTTTTGGACACACACCACCCTATACACTCATATGGCATTTATTCCCTGTCTACAACCCCCGTGATCTGGTAGAAATTTTAAAGCAGCCCTTCAGGAACATCGAGCTATTTGAGCTCCCAGGTGTCTGGCAGAACACAACCAGCAGCTGCACAGGGGCAGAGACAGGAACACAGCCCCCTCTGTCGGGCAGCAGAAATCAAAATATAGAAGTGTTCCAACGTACTTCCCCTCTGAAATATCAATACACTGAGGGAAGTTTGCATGGCTCTGTTCCGGCCTCCCATTCACAGCTGACCATCAGCTGCTGCTGCAAAATCATTCAGGGTATAGTAAAATAGAGACACTGAAGAAACAGCAAGTTATTTCACAGTATTAATCAAGCAGGAAGAAGGTTAATCCTTCCTTAATGTTTAATACACCTGTATTTCAGGGAAGTGAAACACACAACTTCCCCCAGGAACTCGTCATCTGCACTACTCCAGCCTCAGTCTGATTAGATGGACAAGACTACCCTGGAAACAATTGTGTTTTGGCAGCCCAAGGGGGTGGGAAAGCAGAATGCACAGGACTGTCAGGAGAACTAGGAACGTGCTAAAAGGTTATTGGCAGCTTTGCACCAGAACAGAAATACTCTGGAAGAACTCTCCTTCATTGATCCACCCAAACATTGGCTGTGGCTGCTACAGGCAGAAGGAATGGCTTCATGACAAAGGCAAGTCCAACAGCTGCTCAGACTAGCCAAGGACGATTACTGACATGGACTGTCAAGTGGCAATACAGCATCAAAGCCACCTGACACTTCCTGGAGCTCCACTGAAGTGGCACTACACCACCAGCAGCAGAACATGGTCCAGGGTTGGATTTCTAAAAGGCACACATTACATTCTGCTTCCACCCACCCCCCAAAGGTAAGCTCTAGAAAGAAGATGATTTTATGTCATCACCCAGGTGTCTGCACTGCTTTCAGCACAGATGCTCTTCAGCAGCTCACTCTTCAGCCCTTGCTCTTAGTACGTGCTGCAAGGTCTCCTTCACTTAAAGCAGAACAAAAATATCCAAGACAACAGCAGTCTGCTAGAACTCAAAAATCTCTACAAGTCTACACAGTCTTCATCATTAGATAAGGTTTAGTTTAGCTACTTGAAATTTACTCTAATGCTGTCCTTGTGCATCCTAGGCTGGGATAGTAAATGGAGAGGTTGTTTCTTGTAACTACCAACTAAATGAGAGATCCACCTCCAAAGGCAATGGCATGAAAGGAAAAAGGGATCATACAAAGGCTGGCAATCTGCTCATTATCATGAAATACTCTCACCTCTTCAAGTTTGCCAAACTTTTCAGCAATCTCTGCTTTCAGTGCTGTGGTGTCCTGTCCATCTTTGACTGCCAAAACATGCTTGAAAAGCAAGGATGTTATCTGTACAAAGGAAAATATAAATTTTTTAATGCACCTATTACAAGAATACAAGCAAGTCACTTAAAACTTAAAATGTTACTTAGATGTTAAGATATTAAATGCAAGTTAAATCTTAAGAGATTTGACTTTAAAGAGTTACATAAAGTCCATTAATAAAAATCTTCTGTACTTCATAAAAGGCAAGCAAAAGCCTAGAGGAAGAATGAATACAAATAGTAATGAATTTCAGTCTTGTAATAAGAGAACAGTGAAAAGAAGGGTGTTTCCCATCTGCACATTTTCTTTCTTGCCACATACTTCCCTGTAACCCTCTTTCCATTCAGTCTATTTACAAAGGCCTGTTGCAAATATATTCTTCCTTCTATACTCCTTCTTTGTGCACATCCCTTACATCTTCTGTTGCTTTCTCTCCTCATATCCAAGTGACTTCTTTCACTTCCTAGACTGCTCAAATCACATGCTAGTACAGAGAGGTTAATTCCAGTCAACCACCCAACCCGAAATGAGAGCCAAAACCAGCTTCCCTAGACATGTTCCATGTTCACAGCCACGTGCCATCTCTTGTCCATGGTTTTAGGCTCTCTCTGTCAGGCACTCCCCTCGTCCTATATTCACACAGTACCTTCCTACAGAAAGGATCAGAATAAAATACAGCAACTCTCACTTCCCAGGTCTCACATATTCAGCTGGTTTGGTCTACTAACCTTTGCTCCATTGTAGGATGCTCAAAACCCTGCCTAAGTCATACAAACTTTCACTAGCTTGGATGCCTTCCTGCATCCATCCTTGCAAAGAAATGCTGGGAGCAATTCAGAGACATGATGGTTTGTATGTGCTCACAGCAAAAGGCCCCAAATATCCCCACTGCTTATTTAAATGCTTGTCCCAGACACAAGACCTGCATTAAAGGATGAAAGCAGCATCAGCAACACAGCTGCAGTTTTTGGTGTGATGGTAAAGTCAGAAACACAATCCCACTCTGATCACACAGTACCTTTGAGAAGTCTTCCAAGAGCATCCTCTGACAGGCTCGTTCATATGGGTCTGAAGGCATCAGCTTCTTCCCTGGAAATGCTTCATCCAAATACTCACAAGTGATTGGGGACTCACAGATCAGCTGGCCCTTGCTGGTCTCCAGAACAGGAACCAGCCCAGCAGAGCTCTTCTCAAAGTACCAGTCAGGTTTGTTCTTCAGATTGATGTTGATTACTTCATGGCTAAAAGAGTAAAAGAAACAAGACCCAGACAGGCTCAGTTCTGCTCCAGTCCACCCCATACCATGGTGAAACGCAGTCACCTCAACAGTTCAGTACTTGAGAGGCTCAACCCTCAAGCCCCCGTACTCCCCTGTTTTCTCTGAAGTTGTTTCCAGGACTAATCCTTTGACACAGAATTACTGCCACACTTTGCTGGAGAAAGCAAGCACTGACTTGAAATGAGTTATTTGCAGACTGTATGCATGTCTTTTGTTAGTTTAACAAGCACCCAACTATCAGAAAACAAAGATGAGAACTCAGCACACTTATCACATTTGAGTTCAGGAGCAGTCTAGGAAAGAAGCAGTTGATTGCAAATGAGCTACACCCCAATTAAGAAATGCACCTGAACCTTAACCTGCCCTTCACCAAAGAGCAAATCAGGAGAGCATCCTACCTACTTATCTGCCCAACCTATGGCCTCACATGGAACAGGTGTTTATGGTAAAGGGAAATAGGTATTGATAAAAAAATATACATGGGAAATATGTCTATATTAACAAATCATAAGTTTATGCTGTGTTTTATGTGTGACCCCAGAAAATTCCTAGTAAGCCCAAAGGTATGCAAAACACAGCTGAACCTTCAAAACAACTGAGAATTTACCAGAAGGCAGCTAACACATCTAGGTAGCCATAAAACCCCTCGAAAATCACTATGCTACGCCAAGCATTCCAGCTCCAAAATCAGTCCAAAGACACTAAATAAAAACAGAATTAAACTGACCCCGAAGTTTTATTGCAGCTACTCTTTCAAAAAAAAAAAAAAAACAACCAAAAACCAAAAACAAAACAAAACAAAAAAAAACCTAAAAAAACCCCACCAAACTAAAAACCAAAGCAAACTAACCCAACTCTCATCTTACTATCAGGAGACCTGTTAACATTCCCTATTCTAACATGAACTCCCAGCCCTGTGTTGGTTAACAAACTGCTGGCAGGCCTTGACCTTGGTAGAATGAGAAAAAGATGGAAAAACAGTTACTTTTAATATGTAAACTGAGGGGGATATTAGATCCCATGGAAGAATGCTGAAATGACATTTAAGAATGCTGAAATGGCATGGCTATCTTGAAACAGAAACAAATGAAAGCACTGAATTTCATTACTACAGCACAAGAACAAGACAATGTTATAGGAACACAGTACCTTTCCTCTTTTAAAAAGGCCATTCACTCACTATTGTGTTTTGCTGGGCAGTGATACAACAGAAACACTGAATATTCGTAGCTTCCAGAATTTTCACGGCCACTCACAGCAAAACCAAACAAAAGTCATGGCTCTACTCATATTTACCCAAGGACAAGCTATGACAGGCAAGAATTATAAACCAAAACCAGCTTGGGGTTTTTACTTTGGGCCTTCATGCAGCTGACTTCACACACAGCCTATGTGTATGAAAGCCTATTCAAGCTTCAGAGCAAAATCACTCACGGAAGCCTCTTCTCAATCAGCTCGCTCAGGGATGTTTAATTTAGGAAAGAAAGGAAGCTCGGCCCACCCGTGCGGGCCCTGGGCTGCGGGGAGGCTCTCACCTGATGCCCTTGGCGCGGAGAACCAGGCGCGTCCGCTGCGCGTAGGGGCAGAAGCGCATGCTGTAGAGCCGCACCAGCCCCGCGGGCACGGGCCCCGGCGCCGTGCTGCCTGAGGGGAGAGGAGAGGTGAGGTGAGGGGCTGTCACCGCCGGCACTCACCGCCCGCCCCCGCGGTGCCAGCCCCGCGGCGCTTACCCTTGCCCAGGCTGCGGGAGTGATCGCCCGACATGCCGGCACGACGAGAGGGGTTCCGATCTGTGACTGCGATCGGCGGCTGCCCCTCCGCGCCGCCCTGCCCCAGCGCTGCCGGCACCGCCCGCCGCGGGGACGGGTGTCCGGGTGTCCGGCCCCGCCTCTCCCTGCCTCCCTTCGCTCCCTCTCGGCCCGGGGCAGCGCTGCTGCTGCTTCTGCTGACCCGGAGAGCTTGCCCGGTGGTCTCTCCGTGAGCTGACCGCCCTGCCCACCCAGCTGGGACAGGCACTGTTCAGCTGCTCTCGATGCTCTCCCTCTCTCTCTCTTCGTTTACAAATAACAGCACAACCACCTCTGGCACTCCCGTGGAAATAGGAAACCCACGGCAGAACTCCACCCCATGGGCCAGGTGTATTCATAAGCAGTGCCTCCAGCAACTGGTGAGGCACGAGGTTCCCGTCAGTGCCTCCTCCTGCATCACCTACCACCCTCCAAAACACGATCCTACCCCACCTTGAGGGTAACAAGAAAGGTTTCTCTCTCCTGCAGCTGTTCTGCTTCATAAGGAAAACCCCAAGAGGAGACAACAACCCAACAAGAAGGCACAGCAGAAGTTAAATCTAACTTAATTACTACCGTGCAATCATTGAGGGATTCATGCTTGCTTCTGCAAGGGTCTTGGTGGGAGCATCAGTGCATGCATAGAGCAAAAGAAAGAACCAAAGCACAGATTGAAGTCTTCTCCGTCCCTTTGCTCCCCCTTCACTTCAGATTAGGGCACCAGGGCCTTCCTTGTACAAGCTTTCCTTGGAGTATAATAATGGAAATGGAAGTGCTTTCCTCTTAATGAGTTTCACATATTCACAGTGTCCAAGTTGATCTCTGACAACAGAGGTAAAGTGATTCCCTTCCTGTGGCTCCACCAATCTTCAGGCTGGAGCTGTACAATAATAGGAAACAGTGTAGGGACCAGTGGGCTGGTACAGCTCTTGCCAAAGGGAGGGGAAATCGTGGCCTTCCTGGCAATGCGCTTCTCTGTCAAACCCCCAAGGCCAACAGAGCGTTCTCCAGTCTCATGAGTGGATCCGTGCTCGCCCGGGGGGCAAGTTCTACCTGTTGATGACTTTTGGTTTGGTTTTGTCACTGGAGTTGGGCCTCAGACACCAGATCACAGAGACCAGTATTTTCCGTGGTGATCTCACCTGCAGATAAATACCAAGATGGTCACTAGTAACATCTTGACACCATTATGCATTGGAACAGAGGAACATCTTTGTTGAGTCACTGCTGCTTGATTATGTATATATTAAGCAGGTCAGCAGAGAAAGGGAGTGGTAATTTGTTGCACAAGTCTGCCATGCCCTAGGCAAACAGAACCTGTACATAAGGTGTTCTTTGCCAACAAAGTACTTTCTCCTACCATAAAAAAGACAACTGTGTTACAGGACATAGTCCTCATTCCTCTAAGTATCTATCCTTATGAAAGATTGAGCAAATTTTGGGTGATGAAAATAGAGAAAATTAATTTGAAATTTGTCATGGCAATTATGAAACACAGAGGCAGTCTGCTAACTCTCAGCCTGGAGACAGGCATGTAGGAACTCAAACCAACATCACAAGACCCACATGTTACAACAGGCCCTCAGAAGTACCAAAGAAAATAAACCCACTTCCTCATTCTCTCCTGGTGTTGCCTGGCACGCAGAATGCCTGTGGAGACAAGAGGTAAGGAATGGGCTTGTCCTGCTGCCTCTGGACAGGAATGCCACTCTCCATCCTTGCTCTCGAGCACTGTGAGCGCACACCAGTATTGCTAAACTGCACACTGCCACTGCGCCGGGAAGTAACAGCAAGCGAACACAAGCAAGACACTATAAATAACAATCCTCCCTTTAGGAAAGGAAACCCATTTTTTAAACACTTGGAGGTTCTTACTGTGTTACCAGGCTAAAAGCCTCAAGTACAAAGGAGAAAGCTGCAGCTGCACTTTCTCTTCTTTCCCAGGGAAAACTTCTCCTCAGCTTACTCTGAAGCTTCAGGAGCTTGTACACAAGCCAGTAAGAACTTTTGTAGCTTACAAAATCATCAAGTTTGGAAGAGACATTCAAGATCAAGCCCAACTGTCACCCCTAAACCATTATCACTCAGCACCAAGTCCAGCCCCCTTCTGAACACCTTTAGGGAGGAGTGACTCCAAAAATACACAAGAGACAATGGGAAAGTAGGCACAGCTGTCCTGCTAAGAGATGGGCAGATGACACTGGACCAGGTGCAGGGCCACACAGGGTGACCACGAGACAGAACCCACAGTCTGCACTCCTACACTTGATTCAACACCTGCTTCCTCGACACAGCAGCAATGATCACCCAGGCTAAAAGCCAGATATCAGCAGCTCAGAACTACCCCAGCTTACCAACAACAACCACTCCTACAATATACCCGCCACTGCTCCAGTGGGCCTCACCAAGCCTTTAAATACCCGCTCGTGCTCATTGATTGGCTGGCGCAGGGGCGCGGGCCAATCAGCTGCGTGCTCCGCGCACTGCCAATGGCGGGCGCCGTTGCTGTTGCCAGGCCGTGGAGGCCCCGCGGCGGCGGCCGTGAGGGCGGTGGGGCCGGGCGCTGAGGGACCCGGCATGGAGGGATCCGCCCGCGCCGCGGAGGCCGCGCTGGAAGTGAGGTGGGGGCGGCCGGCACAGCCCCCACACGCTCCTGAGCCCCGGTGGGGTGCGCGGTGTCCTGCGCTGTGCTCACCCCGCGGCGGCTCCGTGAATAGGGCGGTCAGACAGGGAGAGGAAGGGAGGCTGCGCTGTCGGGGTCTGTCAGGACAGCGCGGGGGCAGAGGGAAAGAAGCACTTGCACGGGTGCAGATCACAGAATCGGTCGGGTTCAAGGGACTGCAGTGGGTCATCTGGTCCAACCTCCCTGCTCAGGCAGGGTCATCCCAGAGCGTGGTCCATGGGATTACATCCAGACGGTTCTGGAATAGCTCCAGTGAGGGAGACTTCACAGCCTCTCTGGGAAACCTGTTCCAGTGTGTGGTCACTCGCACAGTAAAGAGGTTTTGTGTCTAAATATATATCTCTATATCTACAGATATAAATATCTCTTCTTTTACATATAACAGCCTGAACCCTTGTCCCCTTAGGCCTTTACTGGATGTATAAGAATGATAAATCACACTGTCAGTGCGTTAATTTATCCCTGCATACAAGTTTCCTAGATTGCATTTTGCCTCCACAAACAGAAGTTAGAAATACTTCATTACCACTAATTCAGACCTAGTGTTGGAGAAAAGCACAGAGCTAGTCCTGTAAACAGATTCAGAGAGGTCTCATGTGCCATGGCAACCCATACAACCTGTTCTTCTATGAAGGAAGGCCCAGAAGAACATTATCAGCTGAAGCATCTCCTCTGTTGCCATGGCTTTCAGTTTATCTCCACAAGCACATTGTCAGTGCTCCCACTCCTCTCTGGCTGCACTTGTCTCCTCTTCTGTGTAGCAAAAGAAGCCAAGAGCAGAAACTCCTCAGAAAAGATAATGGGAAGTTATTGCTGGACATAAATTTATCTCAAGACCAGTAATTTTAAAATGTTCCTAAGTATGAGCGTGCTGAGGCTGTAGTACCATCTCCTAAGAGTACAAAGGATCAGCAGCTGAGCTGATTTTATGACTGACTGAGTTTGTGAAAGGAGTGTAAAAATGCTTCTGGTCGTTGCAGAGAGCAAAGGTCTCTCCCAGTCAAATTCTCTGATTTGGAAAAAGAGCAGAGATGGGATGTTTCTGAATGATAATTCAAAGAGAAGATGCTAGCAGCAGTGTTGTACTCAGAGGGTGTCTGTTTCCTGCCAGCGGGCTAAACTGACATCCTCACTTAGTGGTAAATGCAAATCCCTTTGGTAGGACAACCCTCATGTTTGTCCACATGCTTTTTGAAAAGTAGAAACATCTGCAAGCAGTTACAAATTTCTTGACCTACTTTGAGTTCATAAGCAGAGTCCTCTTAAGTAATTTATTTCAGTCCTTGTGTAACACATCCTGTTTACATTCCAGAGTTTTACCATGTTAAAGTACTGGACTCTTTAAAGCAGAACAGTCCTCCTGGTTTGCTTCATATAAACAGAAGCTATGCCTTTATATTTTTTATTTTATGTGTATGAGATGAACTATGAAAGTGCAAAAAGGTTAAGCAAACACAATTGGGTCCCAAGTATGGATTGTACCCATGCAATTCTTTCAAATAAAGTTATACCATTTGCTGAGATATATGAGTACAAAACCAGAGCCTGTGAACTTGGCTGACTTTATTTTTAGTGAAAACTGAAAGAAAGAAAAGCTCTCTCCATGTTCTTACGCCAGTCTGTTGTGCTCCATCAGAGAAAGACTGACCATATGTTTTTGGAAACACTGAACTAGTGACTCATAATACCAGATCTCAGTTATTGTGGTTTTTAACATGGGTATGAGGATGAATCTGACATATCCCAAGCATCAGTTCAGTGTAACTTAGGCTACAACATTCCCTTTTGCACAGTATTTTGAGAAATGTGTCTTTGGTTAATGTTTTAACATTCAGTTGCTCTGTTTTCAGTTGGGTTCAGGGATTCTCACACAAGAACTTTGGCTTTATCAACAATCAAACTGTCTGCTACCCTTGTGGTAATTACATCCTCTTCCTGGACATCAAAACAAAGAAGACAAGAGCACTGCAGTGTCAGAGTGGCCAGGTGGGAGCCTTTGCAGCAAATGCCAACAGCCAAGTGCTGGCCTTTTCCGACCGGAAGGTGAATCCCATCATATACATCTACACTTTTCCAGAACTGAGTAAACCGACAGAATTAAAAGGTAGTGATGTGGTAACCCTCATCATCATCATTTACTTAAAACACTGCTTTAATCATCCAGTTTCTGAAGTTGTTGGGGTTTTTTTATAAGACTTGAAAAACAGTGTGACAGGGAACTGTCTCATGATGAGATTCATGGAAAGCAGTGGAAGGAATTTTCCACTGCACTACTTAGGTTCAAGCTAGGGAGGAATGTGACCATACATAGTGAAGCTAATTTAAAAGGAAAAGAAAATTAGTTAAATGGAATTAGTTTTAGGAAAATGTAGTCAGAAAAAGAAATAAAATCATACTGCAGTAGACTTCCAAGCAGATTGCTGGAAGCCAGATGAGACATTCAGGATGTGAGAGGGATGAGAGTTCTTGCAGTTAAACTTTGGAGTCCAGGATCTAATGTATGTTTTTGCCTGCTTCATGTAACTTCTCTCCGTAGTTAAGTTGCTTACCCTATTCATGTTTCAGTACCCTTGCCATTTAAATAAGGATCATGCTACTTGCTTTTTTCATGTATATGAATAAAATGATGACTGCAGAGGATTCATGGGACTTGAGGAAAAATACTTTACAATTTCAAGGTATTATTGGAAAAAAAATTGTAAACATTCCAAGCAGTGATACATAAGGAACATTTTTATGATCAAATCAAAAGAATAATCTGCAGTGAAGCAAAGAAATCAAGAGCCTGAAGAATATTTAAAGAGTTAAACTGGATATAAAGGAAGTGAGAAGAGTGTCTGTGGTACTATAAGATAAAGTCTCGGACAATCAAAGACCGTGTTTTTTATTTTTACATTTCAGGTGATGTTCAGCTGGACTACACCTTACTTGCATTTAGTTTCACAGGCCCATATCTGGCCAGTTACTCTTCAATCCCAGAATTTGTTCTTTCAGTATGGTAAGAGTGAAAAAAAAAATTCTCTGATACCAATTGCATTTAATTCATATTTTTGTGTGACTACTGCTTTAACATAGATTAAGTTAACAAATTTGGAAAACATACTGTTTGCCTTCATCTCTTTTTTTTCCCTGATTGATCCATTGTCTGCAAACTTTCTGTACCAAAATTGCTGTTTATTTTCTAGTATTAGTAGAAACCAGTCAAATTGGCTGTTAACTGTACCAAGGTAATCTCCTACCTTCTTCCAAATTTTGGTTTTGGAGTAATTCCAGAGCCTTCAGCATCAGTTAATTATCTGTTCACTGTTGGAAGTTGAGCACCATGCTGTTTGTGGAAGAAAGTTGCCTGCTGAAAAGAGGAAAAAGGTTCTAAAGCCGATTTGCACTGGTTTGTCCCCCTGGACTGTTCAGTGGTCCTCTTAATTACTTTTACTTGATCTTAGTTCTGGCTTATAATTTTGCTCAGTGATTTCACTAACTTGGATCACTGGGTTAGATCATAATTTTCTGCTCATTGATGTGAAATATTATATAATGCAGTGCAGATACAGAAAGGTAGAATATTTAATATTTTTATTGTCCTGTAAAATACAATCCTCCTCTTGCCTCCATTGCCAGCAAGCTCCCATTGACTGTGGAGTCTGAGCACTTCAAAATAAATGGGGAGGGTGGAGTAGGAGAAAGGCAAGCAAGGACATGTAAGAAATAGTTGGTGTAGTCTCAATTTACTGATGATCTTTTCTTGTACAATTATAAGTAAAGCTGCAGAAACTCCTGGAATTTCAGAATTTAGTAATGAGAGTAAATACTATTACAGATGCCTCTTCTTTATCCCGTCTGAAGAAGAAAGAAGTTTGCTGTGAGCTCTGATCATAGGCAGTAGTTCAAGAACGATGTCTGTGTACATCACACTGAAAACCAACAAAGCCTCACTGGTCTGACAGCTGACAGACTTGTCACTTAGAGCAGAAGTAACACACATGATCCAATGTGTTCATTTTGTGCTCTTAAACAAAAATGCACCATCCTGAAAGACTTCTCTAGATTATTCTTAAAACCAGAAATACCTAGAAGCATTTAAATGCTTTAAAGTAGTAGTAATTTCCAAGGCCAAACAATTTCAACCAGTTTGAATCAGCATGTTACAACTATCAGCAGCTAATTGTAATGAAAAACCATCCTAAGTCACAAAGAATTTAGAAACAAAATACAATTATGTTAGAATACTAAGTTTAGAATTTATAGTAATTTGAACAGAGATGTGATTTATTGTGAAATCAGGACCTTCATTTTTGTGATTGGATTATATTGTGCATTCATTGTAGATATGTGTGTATATAGATGACAGAAATCTCAGTGTTGAGCATTATATGTCATGACTATAGGATAATTGCACAGCCTCAGTACTTTAAGCAGCTAGTTTGGAATCAGAGGTATAAGAGATGTTTTGAAAGATGTCAGTCTCAAAATATAAAGAGCTTGTGGATAACTAAAAGCTGCCTTTCATCTGAGATATTTTATCCCTAATCTTTATTCTTTTCTGTTCAAAGGAGAAGCTTAATGTCAGATTCCTTTTCAGATACATGTTTCACCATAGTTTCAGATCTTAGGAAATTACCTACTATAAAACCCAGTTGGTGTTATCTGGTAGGTATGAGACAAGAACATGCTGACAGATCCTTAGAAAGAAAGATACACTGATATCTTTAAAAGTGAGAATTGTAGTTTATAGTTTCCTGTAATTTTAATGAGGGCTGCTGCATATGTGTGAATAATTCCCATTTTTTGCATATGCTATAAATGTTAACCATTGTTTGCTTTGTGATTATTTCTGTGAGTGAATTTATTACAGGCAGACTAAGGGATTATACTGAATCCATTTACAGTAGTGTATGCATTTTAGATTTTTCCTCTCAGCAATAATGACAAATACTAAAGCTATAAACGTTATTTAGATTAACAGCCAGATTGATTGTCCAATAAATTAAGAAACAGTTTTAACCATTTTCTTCAAATAATGTCAATCAGTTCTTGGATAGTACCTAAATGCAATCAAATATTAAATGCAAATGCTATCAAATATTAATCTGAATATTGAAAAATATGCAAATTAGATGAGAAGAACATAAAATAGGTTATAGTGGACAAAAGAAAAGTCAGTGGAAAGCAGATTTCCAGGCTTCTGTCAGCTATACATAGCAGCCCCACACAAACTCTGCCCTGGTTTGTGCCCAAGTTAGTTAATGCAGCCATAGCTTGTATGTCTGCATTCACAACACAATTACTGTATTACCTGGGTAATTAATCCATAGATAATCATAGGCTGACTGTGATTTGTTTCCTCATTATAACACCTTCCAGCTGCAAGCATTGTGTTACAGATTGGAAAAGCAAGGCTGGGGTGCTGAAGAGTTAATTGTTTGGGCCCATTTGAGTAGTCACTGATGGAGCTAATGAAAAAAAAATCCATTTCTCATGACCACTGGTCTTTTCACAAAAGGGAGTGCATGATAATATTTCTAAAATGTCAGTTATTCAATCATTTTCTAGCAGTAATAATTTTATGTGTGGCTAATTAACCACGTCCTTTTCATTCTCAAGAGGACCTAACTTGTTTGACAGCAGAAATTTTTTGCAAGTGACAAAGTATTTGTTTTCCAAACTGAATCTTGAACATCAGTCATAATCACATCCAGATCTTTGGCTTCAACGTTTTTTACCTGTTTAATGGATTTGATTTTCTTTTACTCTCTTTATTGAAGGAATTGGCAAGAAAATATCCTCCTGTGCAGTGAGTCTCAGCCAGGGCTCACAGGGACCTCTCTGAGTTTTAACCCTATGAATTGGCAGCAGCTGTGTTTTGTTGCTGAGAGCTCCGTTACCATCTGGCACGTGGAAAGGTGTAAGGACGAGCATCACCTTACTCGACAGTGAGTGGAACACCCCTCAGGCTAAGAGCAACATCTACAAGTATATTTTAATAACAAAGACTAACAGCACACGTCTATTTGCAAAGGATTTAGTCCCACTTAGTTCACTTAGCAATTGCAGTCAGTAATTGCTAAATCACAACCACTATAAATCCGTCTAGTCAATCGAGTGAATTAAATTTATGATTTCATTTCTCAGTACTCACATGACCAGATTATGCACACCATGAAGCTAATACTAATCAGCTGCTTTGGCAGCCTCGATCAAAAGCTGTGTGACTGCATTAAGGTAGTGCCTGGACTGCTTTTCTGTAAGTGGCTACGTTGAGCATTGCTTTTGTAGCTATGAAACCATCAAATCTGGATCAATTTCTTTCTATTAAACATAGTTAAACAATACCTTGTTGTAATCACAAATTGTACCAAAAGCAGTATCAGTTTTCTGTGTGATTTCCAGCTTGTGTGGCTAATTTACAGCTCCAGAGAGGATGGCTCTGTCAATGCAATTCACTGAGCACAGCAAAACTAGACTTTATTTATGCCAAAATGCTTTTGAGGTTGGTATAAAAGTAGTATGTATCATTCAAGTTGGAGTCCTCCAGGTATAAAACCTATGCTTCGAGATGGCAGCTACTCCACCATTCCCAACTGTATTTGATCTTGTTAATTATTAATGTAATTAATATATTGCCACTGACAGTTATACTAAGGAAAGTATAAACAAGGCCTTAATTTGTGATCTGAAAAAAACACTGGAGAGTTTTGTGCCTTTTGTCGCAGAATACATGTGTAAATACATAGGCATACTCACTTTTCCTCGATCACTTTTGAAGAAATAAAGCCCATTTTGAAAATGGCTTCTCTGTTTGTATCAGCATTTACTATTCACATTTCTTCTCCTCAGACTATGTCTTTTGCCTTTTCACAGCCCTGTGGAACTCCCCGATCGTCATGGGACCATCACTCCTCACGAGGATTTGTTTTTCCCACCTTCTCGTAATGATGATCCATACCATGGCCCTGATTTGCCAGTTTCAGCCATTGCTGGACTGGAAGGAGATGAAGCAGAAACATTTGTGGTAGTTACTGATTTTTTTCCTTTTTAGTATTTCAAGTCATTATACTTCCTATACAAATAGGTGTTAATAAATTCATAATTCTAATGCTTATTAAATAGGTGCAACCCAGTAAATGGATCTGTTACCTCAACAATATTTTTGAAATCCATTGACAGGAGAATGAGAAGGCACGAAGCTGCTGCATAGTGCAGTACAGTGTTGAGATGTCTGACAGGTTCTGGCACAGTCATATATTTGTGCAGTGGAGGTTTGAATCTCTATCCCAGAAGCAGCATGAAGTGTGTCAGCATTTAACTATGCCCAAGCTAAAATGACCTGCTGAAACCTTGAAAGCTTACTCCCATGCTAAACTGATAGTAACCCTCACGTATCCTTACTTCCCTTTGGGATTGCTTTCTTTTTGACTTTGAAAATGTCTCAGGCTATGGAAACATTGAAGGCTTTATTCCAGACAGCAACCCCTGCTTCTGAAATACATTCCATTCCACTGTCAGTGTTGGACCTTGCCATTTGTCTCACTTGTATTTGATTATTTATTTTTTATCCTCCATTGAGATGCCTCTTTTTAGGGGCATCAAAAGTGATCTCATTTTGTTTGAAATTTAGTTTCACCTGACTACTAACTAGAAGTGTGAAAACATTTAACTTGCAAATCTGGGATTATCTTCTAATACTAAGACCATCAGTTTCTGTTTGGTGGTTTGTGATATATATGAGACAACAAAACTAGCATGCAGAATATGACACTGGCATTATACTACATCTTCTCGGTGGACAAATGGGAGTTCTGTATGATCAGATACTGTGCAAAGAAGAATCGAAAAATAGAAACAGGAAATGATGTTTTCCTGACCTCACCCTCTTGCTTTCATGATGGTAGAGGTTTTTAACTGTGTAACTAGTTTCCTATGGCTTTCAGAACAATGAAGAACTATTATCAAATATCCTTTATTGATTCTAAATACATGTGAACTGCTCATATTTGAAATCACTTAGAACATGGAAAATGAAGATAACATATGTTCATCTGGGGCCTTGCCTTTTTCTTCTGCCTTACTGCCTCTTAGGTTATTGCAGATGAACTTTGCAAAACCCACTTTGTTCTTTATTCTGTACAGTGAATTACAAGAAGTATTGGGGAAAAAACCAGCTCCTGTATTAGGTCTGTGAGGCTTAATAGAATTTGTCCTTGAGTGGATGCTATTCTGTTCAGTAGTAGCAGGTTCTAGTGCTTGAACTCGCAGAACCATGTTGTGAACTTTTCCACATGGAAAAGTTTGTGCTGTCAATGATACTAAATATATACATTAAAGATCTCTATAGGGATTTTGCATTCCCAGCTGCCTTCAGAAAAACCTAGATTTCTTTTTAACACCTTCAATGTGATTGTATTCTCCTTACCCATAGAAATATTTGTAGAGTAAGAGTAGGCTGTTCTAATAGTCTTCATTGAAGATTTCCTTTTCTTTCAAATTATATGGTAAATATTTTGATAGTTATTTGCTGTGTAGTTTTCTTAGATGGGTGTATTTTTGTTGTCAGTATTGGTAAGGTAATGAACAACAAATTATTTAGAAATGAAAGGTTTTCTTCCGAAATACGACCTCTTGTTCCGTTTATTGTTGTGGTGGTGGTATGTTGTTTCCTGTGTACTAAACTGTGAGTTTAGCACTGGGAGGCAATGAATCTGTTTCTGGCCTGTTTTCACCTTGCTCCAGACTATGGTAGCTGAGTAATTTTTTTTAAGACTTGAATTTATTGTGCCTTACAGCACTAATTTTCTGCTCCACGCATGCCTGTGCATATAAACCCCATCTCTTACCGAGCAGAAAAACTGAGTACTGCTAGATCTTCTAAGCCCTGACACTGGA